>JAFELO010000713.1:71457-87012 GCA_017140195.1 Eumaeus atala
TTTTCAATGTATACATAATTTTTTTAGGTAAAGGATGGGAAAAAGTAATACGAGTAGATATATGTTTATTTTTTATAAATTAGTACTAACATGAGTAACATTAAGGAAACTTTAAGAATTACTTATCACACAGGCATAATAAAAAACCATAAAATTATGAAATCGTATAGTACCTATCTTTACCTCCCACCAAACGGATCACAGATTAGACAGTACTTATAATATTATTGGTTTCATATAACTAGGTTACTAATAATGTTCTATCTATTTTTTTTTATCCTCGCTATTCCTAGCTGAAGTTACTTCCGGTATAAATGTAGGATCACCTTCAGGTACCACTTTCAAAAGGCGTAGTGCCCCTTCTTCAAGATCCCTCACATTTCTCACATAAGGATTTCTTAAACAGAAATGTCTGGATCTGAAGTATACAGAAGCGTTTTAAGTACGTCTTCATTTGTATACGGGGACACTTTCTGGCATGGTGCAGGCGCATATTTCTGTAGTCTTTATTGCGCGACTTTTGTGCATCTTCCAAAAGTTGCCCAATAGGAAGAACAGAAAAATATTTGATCACGTTTTCTCCGTGTATAAATAATTTGTGCACGGAGGATGGCATGTGGTACTGACATCATAAGTAAATCATAGTTACTAACATTTATTCGCGCAGTTTCTAAGGCATAAAATCCAAATTTTAAAATAAATTTTACGGGATCGATCATCATTCCAGAAGATAAAGCTTGTACAAGCTTGCCATACAAGCGTTTAGTCATGTTTCGTCAACACCTGTTATGTTTGCTGAGCAAGTGGAACCTTAGCCCTGTATTTCCATCTCTTGAGTTTCCAATTAATAGACGAGGTTTGTCGATAATTAATCTTAGCTCTGAAACGTTTTTGAACAACTTCCTACTTTTCTTTCTTCAATTTCTCTTTTTATTGTTGTAGCAGACCAAGTCTTGAAGCCAATATTGCAGTAAATGTGTAATACCACTTTAGCATTAGTATTTGTGATTTCGATTGTACAAGATGGTGGATAGCAACTTTGTTTTTTTTTCTTGTATTTTGTAATATGGGGGAAACATTGTACACTTTCTTTCGTTGGTTAAGTTTCTTAGGTACAGATATTGTGATCAAGTTAAATCCAAATCAATAAAAGCACTCAATGTTTCTGTATTAGATAAAATCTTCATTTTGTTTGACTCTTTCCACATAGTCGAGATTTTTTTTTCGCTCTCAGAGTTTCTTAGCTCTTCAACAAGACGAACCTCTGCATACTCACCTACGGCCCGCAGTCCTTGCAAAAATACATTATAAATGTGCTCTAACCCATATTCTTCCAGTAGAAGAGTGTCTTTCCTTTTCTTTGTTGATCCTGAGGAGTCTCCATAAGCAATGCATGGTCTTCCTAGTTCACCACGGCAATGAATGTGCTTCAGACTCCGGAAACTGTACTGAATATCCTGACTTCAGCCACTTTGTAAATTTTCCATGATACTTGAGCTCAGCACTTATTGAAAGAAGGCAGAATGTGTCTTTGAATGTCATCAATTACATTTAATGTTTCCTGTAGAACTATGGACATCGATTCCAAAGTTCTGCCACGCTCGATATAGAGATCGATGAAATCGCCCTTAGTACAGTGGTTATTTGTCATTTTAATGGAAATAACCAATTTAAATAAGTGTCACTTAATATAAAATAGACGCTGGAGTGTGCAATTTGAAGATATTTGCTTCCCCTTATATACTGGTTCTTTTGAATGCATATTTGCTCACGCAAGACGAGTGCAAAATAGATGATAAGCTATCACTATCAAATTATTATGGTTAATATTCTTTTTGTGAACTATGTCTGCAGTAACCGCAAAATATACCGAATTATCTACTCCGACCTCTATCATGTCATACTTTTTCCCATAACTTTCAGGGCCACAAATTTCGGCAGCACATTTCTTAAATTTTTCATTTAAGAATAATTACACTATCAAATAACACATAAAGTTGCGCGTGGGGAGACGTGGGTAAATGTGAAAACGTGCGATGAAAAGAAAAGATTAATAGGGCATGTCAATCTTAAGCACTTGCTCCAAAATAAAAGGCATATTCAAAAACGTTTAGCTCATTATTAAGAAAAAAAAATATATCCTTTTCAAAAATGTATAAAACCGCATGCTTGTGCTAAATACTTTTTTCACAATATTTATTTGAATGATGAGTATGCAAACATTTGAATGAGCCATCCGCTACTTCAACTTATTTCAACCTAAGAAAAAAAAATATGGAGTCTTAATACAAAAAGAATGTCTGATCAGGATTATTTGGTTATTAGAGTATCGAATGCAATAAGTATTTCAGTCAAATTGTGATATCTTTATAAACCGTTTATGATATGCACTAGTTCTACCATTTTCCACAGTGCGCCGGTCCGAAACCTAATCAGCGATTGCAAATCCGCCTGAGCAGTGTGGCAATTATGAGCATAATACCTCAAATGGACGACAACAGTAGAATTTTTCCCCTCATTCCCGGTAGTTTCACTAGTCCTAGCCATGGTGGCAGCCACGGTAACGGTTGAACAAGGGGTGCTAAGAAGCTGCAGGCTACGGATCACTACCACCGATTTGACCAGGCTACGTATAATGGACGCACGCTTCTACCAAATGACCACGTGGATAAGCTGGAGGTGGAACTGGGAAAATCCGATGGCGCCTTCTGGGGCTATGCGAATTCCGAAGAAAAGGCGAGGACACCATAACTCTGTCATCGGGTCACCTATTCCACTTCAGGGAAGGCGACAATCCATCACAAGACATCGTGGGATTCCATGTGAACATGTCCCTAGTAGGCAACATCGTAGAAATCTCAATGTGTCGGGTAGGGTGGGGTTTCTCATACTTAAACACAAAAAGAGGTATAGCCTTAATCCTCGACAGATTCCGATGCTTATTCGGAAACAACCTATGAGGATCTCTCAAAGGCCTTACATAACACCTGTAAGGCCCATTTCAATGTTGTTATGGGGGGCTTCAATGCCAAGGTGGGAGTACGAAATGGTGTCAAATCAAGTCTGGGACCATATGGAGTCGGAAGTCAAAATTACAGGGAGCAAATGCTGGTAAACTTCTCGAGAAGGAGGACATCTTCTTAATGAATTCCTACTTTAAGAAGAAATCCCAAAGGAAGTGGACATGGCAGATCCTCATACTGTGTCAAGGAACGAGATTGACTTTATTGTAATGTTCCGAAAGCATATATTTAGGGATGTTGGTTACATGCGGGACATGGGTGAAGGATATTATAGGAGTAAGTATACGAGCAGGAAAGCTATACTCTCAGATGAGACGCTTGGACTAATAAGGGAACGCAGAGCATATGAAGACGTTACGCCTGCCGATGTCAAGCTTCTTTCAAAGCAAACCCGCATACGAGTACGCAGTGACCTTCGCTATTCAAATAGGTAACGGGTTAACGAAGTGATTGAGCAGAATAGAGGGTCGAAGGTTTTTGTGGAGAAGCTTAGATAAAGTCACCTGAAAAAGTTTACGACTGATTCTGTGGTTACCGTTTCTTCTAAGCCTGAGACCGTATCTGAGATCCAAGCTTCCTATAGCAAGTTATATACGTCGCTCTCTCCTGATCCCGATACTCTGAACAACGATCTGCGTGCTAGTCTGAGACGGCATTTGTCAGAAAATCTTCCGAACGTCAACTTGAGTGAGATTAGTCTAGCTCTTGTGCAGCTTACAGGGAGAAAAATCTGAGGAAGAACAGACTTACAGTCGACCTTCTTAGGGCAGGAGGCGTATGTTAAGAGAGCTAAAAAAGATTTTTAATTTTGTCCTTCAGCGGAGCGTACCTCCTAGGACATGGCTAGGAAGTGACGTTGTTTTGTTTTTTAAGAAGGATGACGAATCACTTCTTCAAAATTACAGACAAATTTCACTTCTTGGCCATACTTATAAGTTTTTCTCAAGAGTCTTGACGGATCGTATCACCACAAAGCTTGACAAATTCCAGTCACCGGTGAGTTTTGCAGAGGATTTAGCACCATGGATCACATTTTCATATATATGCCATAGGGCCAGTTGTACAAAAGATACATGAGTAAAATCAGCCGCTGTGCCTCACCTTTGTGGACTATGAAAAAGATTTTGACTCTGTCGAAATCTGGGCTATTCTGGAAGCTTCACGGCGATGCCAGGTCGTTTGTCGATACGCCAAAGTACTGAGAGCATTGTATGACGCTGCTTTTGTGTCCGTTACGATTCGAGAAGTGCGACAGGGGGATGTTATTTCCCCGAAACGGTTCACTAGTGCTTTGGTGGACGCCTCTAAGGCTTTAAACTGGGCAGAATGCGGCATAAATATTAACGGCGAGTACCTCTCACGTCTTCGCTTCGACGGCGATATCGTTGGAGAGCTTGAAGGAAAGGTTCAGGCCTTAGGATGAACTTGGGCAAGACAAAGGTTTAATGACGACGATTCAACGAACACGATCTCCCTAGGCCGGTCAACGTCGATAGTGCTATTCTCGAAGTCGTAGGAGAATACGTCTACCTTGGGCAACTATTGCAATTAGGTAGAAATAACTTCGATAAGGAAGCCGATAGAAGGATTCAGTTGGGTTGGGCAGCCTTCCGGAAGCTTCGTCACATTATCTCGTCGCCAATACCGCCGAGCTTGAAGATAAAAATCTTCAACCAATGCGTTCTCCCCGTGGTGTCCTACGGAACCGAAAATGGCCTCTTAGTTTAGGACTAGTCCACAAGTTTGCGGTAGCTCAACGGGCTATTGAACGTTAGCACGTTAGGTGTTACTCTGTCCAACAGAATTCGTAACGAAGTCATAAGACGGAAGAAAACGTTAGAGATCTGTATGAAAACTTTGATAAGCACCAATGTGTAATGTTTACTTGGCCGAAATTAAAATATACGAGCGAATCCGGGACGGGCTGCTAGTAAGGAAATAAGTATCCGCGATCCGCAGCTTTCGAGTATATTTTTATTAAATAAAGTTTCACAAATAAGGTAGTATTAAATTCACCAGATATTTAAAGGCACACACCAAACAAAGAACATTTACAGGCATTAACATTTTTAGCACGTTTAACATCTAACAATAATAGATAAAAAATAATATTGTGGTTTCTATTTTAGATATATGTTAATATTAAATTATTTGATTCGAGAAAATAAACATGAATTTCTGCACGACCCTTCTATGGGTTCTTAAGAAAAGGATATCGACAGACGGATAACAATGTGATCCTATGACGGGCCCAATTTTTCCTGTTAAGACACGGTACGCAAAAGAAAGCAAGAAGTCACCATTACAATAAAATATTTTTAGGGATTTTAACGAGACTAGCTCGAAGTTTCCATGGCTGCTATAAAGCTTCTGAAACTTCTGGTTAGTTAAATAATAAAATAAACCTCGATTAAATCTTTGAAAGTAGTTTTATTGTAATCAGTAATATTCTACTAAAGATTCTTAAGTTTGATAAGACTTCATCAAAATGTCACTATTTATAAAAATAGAACAACAATTTATGAAAAAAAAAAATATCTGTAACAGTTTCATGCTTAAAACAAACATTTATTATTCCACCTTTTAAAAGCTCAAGACCACACGCGCTGCGCTGTTTGCTTTCGCTTAAAAGCGATAGTTTGACATCAATGCAATTACCTACATTTACAGGGGAGGTTGCGTACATTTTACCATTTTTACAACAATGTATTAAAAGGCGATTCACAGTTTCAGCATTTATGTCTCATGATTTTCATCAGTATTGTTGAGATATTTTCCCGAATTATTCCATAAACAAAGAGAAACTGTAAGGGCAATCAATGTGATACCGTAATATTAATAACATCTATGGACTTATCACACCACGTTAGTCTAGCATTGTGTTAAGTACTGTTAGAACTTGAGTTAAAGGTACTAGACAACATAAATATATTTTATGTATAATTATATATTTAAGAAATGTTATATATTTAAGATTTTTATAATAGGAGTACATATAATATATAGATCAAAATACATGATCTGGGTGGAATTCGAACTCACGCCCTCTGGCGCAACACTTACGGTTTATTCGAGTTATGTTACTACTGCGCCAACCATTATAATATGTTCCAGAAATTTCTAGATTATTTATTATTTATATTACATTCGAAACGTTAAAAAAACATTACTATTCATACTATATTAAAAAGATTTAAAAAATCGTAGCTTGAACCAGAATCCAATATTTTTACAAGTTTAATGTAATTTGTGTAATAAACTTTTTGTTATTATTATTATTATTATTATTACTAGGGATCGCTTGAATAATTATATATCTGATATTTAATTTACGGAAGACTCTCTGGATAAAACTCCTAGTATTGTATTGCAAAACCTGTAATAAAAATATTGAACATTTTATTTAAAATATTAATGTAAAATTTATCCATTCTTTTATTTCAATATTGGAAGTATTTTTATGTTTCTAGTCCCGTTTTTACCATATCTGTGCTGTTGTTCATCCAAATCGGTTTAGAAGTCACTGTTCCAAGGTATACCTAGCAATTGTATTAAAAACAATGTTTTGCATTTTAAACATTAGTATCATATAAAATGGCGTATAAACTAATAATTTATTTGTAGAGCACGCTCAATAACGGTTCTAATATAAAGGTATGTCGGATGTAATTAAATTCGCCAACGTGATAAATGTTTACGGGTGCATGAGGTAGATCCCTTCTCGGTGTCCGTATTTACGTAATTGGCACAACAGCGATGGCTGTGACAAAAGTCTACGCTGCCCACCCGCGTAAATTAGATTTTGGGGTTCGCGTGCCAGCGTGCTTCGCTTTGCTCACCTCTTTAGTCTAAATTAACTGCCCCGTACTCTAGTTTGAATACGTGTAGAAGCCCCATCAACCTGAAATTCGCCATATTTAAATTCTCCTTCATTCCTATCACTAAATTTATATTTTCTGTCTCACAGATAAAATGGTAATTTTACGATTCAGTTGTTGTTTATTCGAATTTTAAAAATCTAATTTACAGTTTTGTTATAATATCGAATACTGAAATTTCTATTCTGCAAAAATATAGAAGTATTCAATGTGCAATCGCAACAAATTTATAACCACGCAACGTTAGCCGAAGGTTTGAAAATTGAATTATCCATTTTCCATACGAGAATAGTGCTCTAAAAATAAAACCGATTCCGGCAAATTCGTGCTGGCGAGTCTCATGCGGCCCCACAACGGCTTCAGCGTGGGTACATTCATGAGTATCGATTTTATGCAAAATGCAACAAGATTCACTTGAACGTCCTGTATACGTATTATTCGGAACACCTATCTATCGAGTAATTACACGGCTATCGGTATCGATATTGGCACTTGTAAATCGCAATAAATGGTACCCTAGTGCGGGTAAACTTGTGGCTCAAACAGAGGAAATTGGTAGAATTGCTTAGAAGTCATGTGTGCATAAACATGAAACTAATTAGTGGTTATGTATTAGATGTTTCGCGAACGTAATCTGGATCGTTCGACTGTAATAAGATGTTGGTAGAGCCAATTAGAAGCGATACAAGTTACAGCTACTAGCTTATAGTGGTTTGCATATATTTCGTGTTGCAATATTACTTCCTTGATCCATATTATTGAATATAAATTCAAGCAATATTGTGGAAGATACTTGCCTCCAAGAAATAGTTATATGTAATTTTAGTATACTTTAGGTATGTTATTCTGCTATTATACATGCGTTATCCTAATTTTGAAAGCAAAAATGTGCTACATCCTGCATTCAGGGTTCTTGATTCTGTCAGCCTCAGCAAACAAATAAGGTATTCTAAAGTAACTATTATAGAACATTATATTTTTTTGTGTGATTTAAAGCATGTACTCTTTAGTATTTGTTTTATTTCTGATATTCTGTTGTCTCATTGCAAATTTCCGATATGATTAATTATTTTCTCTTTCGCGCAAGGAGAAAACAATCGAACCGAGAACAGGATTCGGCCTGACAGTGATAAAAACAAATTATTTTTTCCTATCTATATTTTATAACAGAAAGTGTCTGTTATACAAGGAAAAAATAATTGTACACACCATCAACAACATCTAGTATTTTGAAACACAGAAAGATCCGTCCACAAACAGTTGGCGTAGGCGTATCCATTATCCCCACCATGGTTCAAGCCTTGTCGAGGCGGTGGAGCTTAGTAGCCTGGGGTGAACCTAGGCGAAGCCAATTGAACCGAGGGGGATCTTTGCACCACTCTTATAAGAGGAGGGGGCTAAAGATCAGGAGGAGGAATCGCTCTCGGTACACCCCTCTTATAAGAAGAGGGGACCAAAAAGCTACAGGAGGAGGATTTTGCGCACGGGGCAAGGGGCGAGGATGGGAACCTCACCCCATTGTACTGTCCCAAAGTCGGTGGGGTTGCCCTGTAGTGCGGGATAACCCCATCTGTGGTGGTGGAGTTGGTCCCTTAGAGGGCAGACTAACCGTCGAGGTACCCTGATGGTTTGTTGTTCCGAGGCACCACACCAAGGGCGGCACTGATGGCAATCACGGTGGTTTTTGCGGATATTCGGCACTATCATGTGCCGCTAGTCCCACACACCTCTGGACCCCTACACAGGACCAGTGAAGGGGCGTAAATGCGTTTCCCCGCGTCAAAAAAGAAAAGAAAAAGAGTATCCATTATGCATGCCAGACATGCAGCTATTTTCTTTGGCTTCAAAAGAAACCTAGAAAGTGTATTAGGTACTTCCGTATACGTGAATCTGCATACGATTCTTCGCAAATTTTGGCAGCGTTGGACTTATATGATACAATGTAAACATACATACAAAGAATGCCGTCCGATAGCGTAGCGTCCCATTGTATCGCCAACATCCTATATCGAAGCGGACGACATGAAAGGCGGGCAAAGACAAGAAATCGCATCGTATTCCACTTACGATATCGGATCAGGTAATTTAATAATACTTTTGAGCGAGAGGGTTTTAAGAAATACAAAGTACAATTTGTTCAAAAGTTATGAAAAAAAAAATACAATAAAAATATTTAAACGGAATTTTCGCGAATTTATTTTATATAAATTAGATTCAGCATTACTCGACGTTTTTAAGAAAGAATATAGCTAAAAAAAAGTTATGTCGCATTAGTGAGACCCCAATAAAATCTTAGTCCATTTACAAAACTTCAAACAGGGGCTCGTTTTAATTTCGTTGTGTTGATGGTAAGCAATAGTCACGTACACTTTGTTTGCGTACCACAATTAGTACGAGTAGATACTACTTGTTCCTGTTGAGGTTATGTACAAATATCAACACCTACATAATTAGTGTTTGCACTCCGGCAGCACGTATACGTGGATAATTTGTATAACTATGTCTGCCTGATGGTATAGTAAATAGTCATTATCTAAACATACGTACATCTATTTCAATTATTAAAATATTTTTGTGTATATTTATTTCGTTCGTGACCTATTATTACATTTAGGAAATACATAGTGTCATGCACGGTGCATGACACCACATCCTCCTATGCAACGGGATCGGGCCGGCCCGACCGGGGAGAACCTCTCGGTCACATAATACGTAAAGTCACATCTTCAGTGTCGCGTTTCACGCAGTTTGTGAGTAGCCGGTGGCCCATTGGGGTGGGGGTAGAAGGGCAACGCATCAGCATAGTAATTATGTGGATGTTCGTGGGCGTCGGCATTCGTAAGAAGGCTCCAATTTATCGTTTGCCCCACTATTCTATAAAAAAAACTTGTTTCGCTGACGCAGGAGGAAAATGAATTAATGGTCTCAGTTTTTTTTTGTGAATGAACAGCCAGCGTCTCAAACAGTCCGTTTAAAACGTGCACAATGTCAAATTATTCACTTTGTAAAAACAACTAAAAACCATGCGCGTAGAGCTGACTTAAAAAAGAAATTATATGTAAAATCATGGACTCTTTAGGTTGATGTCAATCTCAAATAAATCACTCAATCTGAAGTAGTACCGAATTCGTGTATCTTGTAAATCAATGACTTTTTTCTATAAACTATTTTTTCATGAGTGCAATCTTAAAAAAAAAACTTATACGGGTTTATTTTTCAACACCTATAAATATATATATATTTCTCATGTTACTTCATAATTATTAATTGTTTTCATTTAAATATTTTCAAATACAAATAATATCATAAAAATGACTAAGTAATATCTTATAGACACATTTATAGTTTTTAATACGCGTAATATCTATTCATCATATTAATAAATTGTTCTCAGTCGGTTTACATACATTATATTTTACTGGAAAGCTCGACGCATACGGCTTAGACGTTCCCAGCGGGAACAACTCCGACTAGCGAGTCATGTATTATGGTAATCTTAAATCTATTAGCCAAAACATGGGGACATATGAAATACTTAATCTTCTAACAGCACCCTAATATTCGCAATATATAATTCTTGGACTTGTTTTGATTTTTACTCCAATGGACCTTAACACTGGAGGGGTTCTTTCAACAAGAGCACCTTTAGCTTGAATATATTATAGAAACGTAGGCACGTGAGTATAACTGGTAGGTAGTGGTGAAGGGGGTACCTACACTCACAACAAATTTCATCGTAAACTATCTTTCAAGCAGATATACTTTCAATAGATTACGATGAGATTGTTTGCGTGCGTCCGGTTTTTGTATTGTTGGGGTGCAGGTGAGATGAACATAGTTTAGATATGTATTCGGTTTTTTGTTTTAATATTAGCCATTATATATTTTTATATTTTTATTACATTATTTATGAAGTTAGTTGAAGGTTTTAAGATATTACTAAATTGATCATGATTAACTTAAATAGAATTATAAAGGTTTGTAGGGATAATTTTTTATTTTATTTCAATTTATTATGATTAAGTTCTTGAGCCGAGTAAGTGTTTCGTGTATAAGAGTGAATAAATGATAAATTTTACATAATGATTTCTTAGGTTTACGCGAATATTAAACATTATAATGAAACTACTTTAACGGACTTCACGTAGACACGTTACCTCAGTACGTTCAAAAGTGGATTAACGTTGGCTCAAGAGAGAGAGAGAGAGTGTACATAGAGAGATAGAGAGATCCTACATCTTAGCTTCTGAAGGACTTGAGGTAACCAATGAAAAAAATATTTTTTCCGTCGAGTGCTTTTTATCTTATATATTTTGTGTGTTTCTAGGGAATACAGAATATTAAAGTTAGCATAACATTACTTATGTAGTAAAAGGTGCTATCTAAGTTATAATACGCCATGTTAACAAAAGTTTACGCAAATAAAACAATCATTCAGGTATCAGTACAAAGATAAATAAAAAATAATAACAATCTTACTCTTATTTTTTTTTTTGAGTAAACATACTTTAATATGTTCTGAAATATTCCCAATCCGACATGTGATCAACAAATTTCGAAATATTAATTATTTCATACTAACGAATAATTCACATTAATGTACAAATATTGTCTAATACTTTATATTACATCGTTCATTTACTTTCGCATCGTTATCTATCTAAAATATAGATACATTAGGTCGATTGTGCTAATTTGATTTGTCTATACAATAGTAAAATAATCTAGGGCCACCAAACAAATATGTAATATAGATTATTTATTGATGTTTCTAGAAAATTATGTAAGTTGTATACAGTTTAACTGGACCATAATCCATGAAATGATCTTCCTTACTATACGAGTATACTATATTGTAGTAAAATTTTATGTAGACAATAACAACGAAACAAGGTAACTACTGAGTTGGTCGGCCTAAGACTGTGGTTGGCGATGTGAAATGTTATAGACAATTTCCAAAAAAAAAAAAGAAAAATATTAATTTTTGGTACGTGCGAGCTATATAGGCGCTATGAAATAAGCATTTATAAGAAGACAATGAAACAAAAAAAAAAAGTGTCATAATATATGTGGTTTGTGATTAGAAATATATTCTATTATTACCTAAGCATTTTCTCCATTTCATAGGTAATTTATGGATTCCTTTCCGTAAAAAAGTATGAGAGGGAGAATCAATAAATTTTTGAAAGGCGTTATGGACTATCATCGGACTGATTGTTTTTATTAGTAATAAATTGTCATAATGTTGAAAATAAATTATTATCTGTTGAAACAAGGTGTGAGGACTATGGTAGTCGAGACATAGCCAACGTAACACCTTCAATTTACCAATTGTGTATCTTGAAGTTCGCGGTCAGCCGTTGTCGCGATACAGCCACTGCTGTTTCACGACAACGATTGACCTCAGGCCGGGGCAACTGATCAGTCTCGCTTGTTTAACGGCTAAATTTTCCATCGTGACTACCAATTGTTGAGAGTAAACTTCTGCAGTAATCATCTGGCCAGATCTTGGAATGTCTGTGCTGTAGTGTATGACTCCAGATTAGACCACCAAGCGCTCAGCACTCAAGCTGCATATTTTTCTCAGCGAAGTTTCCCTTGGGACGACATTTAGCCTTTTTTTTTGGGTTGAACCCTTGTGATATTTTTTTAAATATAAAGGGACAACCGAGCAAACAAAACCAATTGACGACTACCGATAGCCGTAGATACCAGTATAATTGACATGCAAATGGCTTCTTTTCCTCCTTCTCCCTAATTAGGGTACCGGCTACTTACACAACAGCATAGCTCTCACTCTACAGCAGTATCATGCGAGCGAAAGTTACCGTCGCGGTCGTAGCAGCCCAATTCAGCTGCAGTGCAGCATGGTACTACCTCTTACTGCTTATATAGATTGACGTATACGATCCATATATATAATAATAAATTAGTAACGCGATGTGTGGCATTCCGTTTTCCCTGCTTACCCATCAGGGACCTGACGTATTGTTATTGTTGTTATTATGACCTCTGAGTGATGTTACGTGGCAAGCGACTCTTGTTCGTAGGTGTGTTTCAACTAATTTATGCGGTAACCACTACTCGAACTTTTCACTTTTCCAATCCACTTTAAGTGAGTTAAATTATATAGTAGTTTCAATATTAGTGACTATATAGTCTCTAATATTGAAACCTACCACTAGTTCTGAAGTGGTTTGGGATATATCCAATTCCACGACCACCCTAAACTCTTCATTGTCAACAAGGGTCTTAAACGGACCACGGGGTTTGGCCTGAAGATCGAAATTTTCATTACAAAAACGTTACACGAGTACGTTCTACAGTAGCTTCACCATATATTGACCCCAACATGGTTCAAGCCTTTTCGTGGCGGTGGGTTTCAGTGGCCTGGGGTGATCGGAAACACCTTGGGCGACGCCAATCGAACCGAGGAGTTGGATGCTCTCTGTATCCCTCTTATAAGAAGAGGGGACTAAAGGGCAGGGGGAGGGGCCGCTCTTTGTAGTGCACTAAAAGCGCCTCCTCCCCCTAACCTTTAGTCTTATAAGAAAAGGAGTAAAATTAGGCGGTGCTATAGCGCACGGGGCAAGGGCGAGGATGAGAACCTCACCCCATTCCCTTCATTCGCGGTGATTTTTGTGGGTATTCGGCACTAAAATGTGCCACGAACCCCACACACTACTGGACCCCACCCCGGGCTTGGGAAGGCACGTAAATACGTTTCCCCGCGTCAACAAAGAAAAGTTCACAATATATATTATTAATCTTTTAAACTGTTTCTGCACTGTCGGTGGCGAGTTTTAATATCATATTCGTCGAACGTGGCCAAAGAATATTTGAAAGGCATAGAAAAAAATGAATCAGGAAATCCAAGATAGAGAAACACAAATCTAAATTTGAAATTTAAGTATTTGAATTTGAATTTCCAAGCCAAGTCTAAACTAGAACCGAAATAAAAAATAAATTGTGATGAAAGTGGTTAGTTTATTATAACGACAATTCCATATGTAAAGACTTAATACATAATAATTTGATGGATCATTGGTTGATAAAGGTGAATGACTTCGTACCACTGCCACCATATTTTTTCCCGGAAGGTCACGAAACAAAGTCATGTTAAAATACTTCAACCTTGAAAATAAAATATGGTTGTTTGCAGCCAGTAAAAATTATACTATTATTGACTTATTTTGTGTTAATATTTTTTTTAGTATTTCATTGACTAATTATTTTTTTAATAAACATACTAAAGAATCTGTGAAAGAACGTTTATGTACGCATATATACTACGACACGTTTCATGTCTAGAACAACAATAAAATTATAACTAGTGGGTACGAATAAAAAGATCCTGAGCAAGGCACGACTCGACACGAGCAATGCTCCATTGTGCCATATATTTTGTATGAACGAAATGCTTGCCCATAATAATTCTTGACGTCTATGCCGGTAGCATTTCACGCGACGCTCGCCGATTTTTCGATGTGCGGTTTCCTCTGCACAATGGCATTTTATTAACGGCTGAATCGTTGTGTAATATTGTGAATCATATGAAAGGAAAATACAAGTAAAATTCACCATGCCATAATGTTGCGTAGGTTTTTCTGTAAAACTTAGTGGGCCGTACTATGGCTTCGTTGACACTGCAGTAAAGCACTGTACGGTAAAGCACTCTACAGGTTCAGTACCAGTTTACAATTTTTACAATACATACACTGACCTCGATTTTTTGTGCTATTGATAAAAAGTTATGTGCCGATATGTATAGCGGGTTTTATTTTTTGCCGTCAGTCTGTAAAATGTTTACACCTCCGTAGAAAGTTTTATAAAACAATTTTCCATGCGATAGAATTTTTATACTTTAGCACCATCTATCGTTAAAAATTATATTGTACGTGACCTTTGACGAGCTTTGAGGTCGCAAATGACATAAGACATATAATAAGTTATCAAATTTCTAAAGATGTTGTCTTGCGCGACGCACGCTTGACCTGGAAAGTAAGCTGGTGAATGCGTGATGAGAGCGTTACGTAAACGGGGCAAACGTAAGTTGACTGTGTGTGTATGAGTACAACACATGAGCAATTTCACATTGTATAAACGTCTTTAGCATTTTAATTACTGTATTGCAGTTAAATCGAGCTCACACCGTGTAAGTAGATATCGCTCCGTAACACCGATGTCAACTGTTTGTTCAGTTTCATCTTATCAGATTATCCGATCCGCTGCTGAAATATTAAGAAACTGCAATACTGTGAATATTGTATTCAATTCGCAAGCAATACGAATTCTAAATACAAATTTCAAATTTTCTACGACGGAAAACTTTATCCCTGTGTTGACATTTCTTAAGTCGTTATGTGTGTAGGCGTAAGAGTGCGAGGCAATATTTATGTATCTGATTGGTGTCGCGTAGGAGGTGGCACGGTATCACCCGACTGCCACGCGCCGCGCGTTCTGTTGCGATGTCACAGATTTATAGTAGTAATGTAACGCTAAACTGTCATGCAGATATTTTTATAACTTTTATATACACACCCCTATTTTGGTGGAACATTTATCATACTTTCTCGAAAGCAAACAATTTTTTGTCATTTCTTACGCGACTGTAAGTTTGTTTATTTGTGAAGGTAAGGTAATAGTATACATAA
>JAFELO010000713.1:87254-108156 GCA_017140195.1 Eumaeus atala
CACTTCACAAAGGTAAAGAATAACGAACAAAGAAAACCGTTTGATTTCATAGTATTCATTTCTGGGAATGAAATATATATATTACAACTTTTTCATTTAAACTTTTAGATACATGTGCCTTATAATTAATGTTAATGCTCATTTAATTTATCATAATAATCTCTATGTCAATCTACCTATGGTTTACAGTATAGAGGTATAAAGTACTCGGAACAGGACTAGATAGCTCTATTACAAGAACCACAAGGTATAGCGAATGAATGAACGAATGAATGCATTGATGAATGAATATAGGTGCTTGACAACGGAAACATATTTATTTAATATTTTAATGAGTTTAATTTTTTTATAATGAACTGGTTTAAAAAATAAAAAATGGGTCCAGACCAACCAAGTCCAACCAAGACTGCGCGAGCAGAGTTTTATGACGCGGCGCCGAGTCTTGCTGGAAGGACAATGCTTGATTGTTGAACATGGTGCTATTAAGGTGCTCAACTAGCTTCTCAAGAATGATATCTTTATACAGTTGTGCGTATGCTTTGATACCTTTTTCAAAAATATCTACACTACCATCACTGTCGGGTAATGCCCACGTAGTGACCTGTTGACTTATTGAGAAGCGTCCTTAGAGCTTCGAGTTTAATTCGATCATTTTGTTTGTTAAAATATTGCTTAGTTGTAAAAAAATCTCATTCGTAAACAAAATTTTTCTGCGACATCCCTTTGCGTACCGCTTTTGTAGTTTTTTCGATTTGACCACCCTATTCATCTTTTATTTATCAGTTCAGAAATGACCAGTGCATTTCTCATAGGTTGCAAGTCCTAAGTTATCTCTGAAAACATTGGATATAGTTGTTATCTTCATTTCCCGAGATAAAATCCTTTGATTTCGGACAGGATTTTTTCGAACTCTTTTCATAGCTGCTGTGATAACCTTTTTCGTAAGAACACGTGGACGGCCAGATATATTATTCGCCACGAACAGAGGAAGTCCCATTGTACCAATTAGTAGCCCGGTTTACAAACATTTGACTAATACCAAGCGTATGAAGCGTTTTAAAAATTGCATTGCTCTTTATCACTCCACTCCATTGTAATACCGCAAAATATTGTACGTTGTGTTGACCATAATGAGAAAACTAAATGAACAATCGTAAAAAATGACAGATTCAAAATTCAAATGCAATATATTTTACTCTTGATTGTAAACTGTATGGCCGGACTAAGCACATTTTAAGTTTCATGATGATACAACAATTAGCAGTGCCAGTAATTAGGATTCTTAGTTTTAATTATTTAAATTCTTAGTACAGTAGTATATAGATGAACAATTGAACTTCTTTTATTGTTCTTTTATATTAGAGGGTATAAATGAGAAATGGGAGTCTTTTTACACCATGATAACTAGCATGAATAGTTTTCCGATCCGTTGCCCCCCTCTTCATTTCCCTCCCAATGGGTTACACACAAATCGCACGACACATGTAAACACTACATGTTACTCAAATTTATGGATATGAACTGGATGGTATTTGAATCCGCTACCTCGTTAAGCACATGGTATACCCTACTGAAACCACTATAGTCGCCCGACGAGTACTCATAGCAATTCTATGAATCTGTACTGGGCTTCTATTCACTTCCGCCGCATGAGAACCACCAAAAAAGGAGTCACCGCTAAGCCAAACGTTCGTGGTTTTTTTTTTTAACTTTTGTATGAACTGTTAACCAGCAAGTATCGTCCATGATTTAGTACAAGGCGTAGTTTAGTGCATGTAAACAATTAAATCTTATGTTTACATAATAATAAAGGTATCGGACCGTACTTGATTACAGCTGCTAGTACGAGTGGGTACGGTGTAAAACAAAAATATACAGACCATAAAGTTTAACTACTGCTTCCACCGTAAATTTTATGTCAAAAATTGTTTTATGCAAGGACTACAAATTGTGATGCAATTACGAGTTTGTCCGTATATGTTACTAGCATCACCCCGCGATCTCACCTGCGTATCTCCGGTCCTACTAGTTGTCGCGTCATGATATATGTTTATATAGTTACTCCACGATAAATGGTTTCCTCAAGAGAAAAATATTTTTTTAATTTAGGCCCGTAACTCCTGAGATTAGTGCGTTCGAGCAATGAATCTCCACAGATTTGTATTATCAGCATAGATTTTTACGCAAAAAAAGCTGAACGTGTTTGTACAAAATTTGCTGCATATATGGATTATCTGGAATATTTTTTATGTTAACATATTTTAGTTCTATAGGGATAAAATTTTTGCGAATAAAATGCCTTACTGCATGGCCATTAATAGAAAGTAAAATCATTCAATACTTTTGGTATTTTCAGATAAATAACAATTGACTTGTGATTATGTAAAGAAAAGTTTGAATTATAATGATAATATGAAAATGTATGTAAATATGAAACTAATTTTATTCTCAAGTACATTCTGCATTTTGAGTTTTCAGCAAGTGCAGTATCGCAGCTGACACGCCAAGAAACTAGCGTTGAAGTTATCAAGGGAGAAAACTTGTTTCAAAATATCTTCAAAGATGATGGAGACCGAGCAATGCAAATAAGCGAGCTTTATTTATGTACACATAAATTTCATCTTTAAAAAGTGTTCAGCTTACTTCAAATGAGAAAAAACTTGGTATTTGTGATTTTTCATTATTATGATTTTTTATTATTTATAAATGGACAATTTTTATTATTATTACATTATCATCAGCCGTGCATTGTTTAAGAAAGTACCAAGACAATCTCGCCAATGTAGTACTCCCAGCAACGGATATAATAACTTGTGCGGTTTTCTGGGTGCAATGAGGAATTTCAGATGACTCATTCTATTTCCCCCAAAAAGAAAATAAAAGTATATATGTATAGGATAACATGGATAGTCATACACAACAGAACTCACTAACATTTGGTCACTTACCACTGAATATTCGGAAATGTGGTAGAAATATTATTTTGTGTTTTTTATGCGGTAGGATGCAAACGCACAGGTGGTGTGTGACTACCGCCGCCAATAGACATTTGTAAGACCTAGCATAGAATTTAAGGAATAGGTATGCTCTTTTTGTCAAGGCCCCTAGGTCGTATCGGATCGGCAATACCGAGGGAGGCAGCTGGTTCCACAGCATAGTCGTACGCGGTATAAAGTGATATTAAAACAGCACTGTTGTGGATTTACCGATATTAAGGTTATGGGCATGGAAGTTAGAGAGTAACGTATGCGCGCCCAAAGGTGGGCGCAGTACTTCATTTACGGTCTGACCTACGCCTTGTAAAGTTTAAATCAATGCGCTGGAAAGAAGTAGTGCGTCGCTCTACTGAGCAAACTCAGCTTCTTTGAGGCTAATTTAGCTCAAATGGTTGTGGTTATTTCTGTTCTTTAGCGGGCCATAGAAGTCCTATGGACTTCACTCATTGTGATTCCAATAAATCACGAATTAGTCTTATGACTATTTATATATATTAGCATTGCTTTAGCAAGTAAGCATAGTAAATTTTTAAATGTACTGTTCTTTTGGCAGACCACCTAAGGTAAAAAGAAAGAAGCGGAAAACGTTATGGTATCGCAAGAGCTGGCAGTTAATAATAGATTCCATAATTTTGGAAAGCTAAGGGATTAACGCGTGAGGTCAATATTTGGATGGATCGAGGGGTTTTTATCTGGTGCACTAAAGATGTCACCCAAATGCTGGGGACAAAGCCAATAGAGTAGGAAAATCGAAAAAGGCACATTAACACCGGAGCCAACTCCTAAACACACTTTCGCAGCACAATCGAAGTGCTTTACGCACGGCGCTCTGTGGGAACTCTATATCCGAAATCGAGTAACCACACCGCGGGATAGTATGCGGCGGAGTTCCCTTATCATACAAAAATGTGTTCCAACGCAAAAAGATTGCCCAGGAGTTCAGCTTGCTCTTTTATAGCATGGGCCAGCGATTTATCATTTCAGTGCGAAGAAGAGAGGCATAACTTACCTGAACTTCCTAAAACATCCTCAGTGAGGGACCAGAATGCACGAGTTCCCGAAGTAAGGAGACTAGTCGCTCGCCAATTTTACGTACGTTGCCGGACTTTGATTTGGCAAAAATCCTTCAAAAAGTTATGGCCAAATCAATGACAGTAAAATTTTGAAGGACCTAGAGACAGAATCATACTCCTGCTTTAGCGTTCTGGTGTTTTCGTGCTATGTAGTCGTCACTGGTGCATAAGCATGGTAACACTCCAGTTAATAGCGAAGTGCCAATTTACATCCTAACCAGGGTTGTGTCTTGCCGCCAGTCGGTACCGCAGAAGCTTTACATTTTATTTAAATATGATTTCCTATATATTTCTAATAATACTTACATAGATAATAACGCTTAAGTTAATTACTTATTACGTAAATAAAAAAATATGCCTAAATATGAATATGAAGGAGCTAAAAATCAATGTTACCGGAATTTGAAATCAGAAGTAATCTGCGTATGCGGAAATGCGGAAGGAGATGGTTGACACGGAAAATACGCGAGAAAATTCAAAAGGTGGAGCGGACGCGGAAAATTGGCTCCATTAGATAGAGGACGAATTTATAGAGAAAACAGAGCTTTCTTCAGATCTTTGTTATGAATTAATTAGTTAAGATGTGAATTATAACATCCAAGAACATTATTAACGTTTCTCGCATCTTGCTCGTGGGCGTTAAAATATTCTTTAAGATGTTGTATTTTGGGATGTATTGTTTTGAATCCTTTTTTTATAGTATGTAAGCACACATTGGATGCCTTTTGACGACCACTGACGTCCATGAACATCTGCATAAATATTACACCGATGCATTGCATCTTCTTCCTCCCTAATGGGCTACTCACAAGAACGACTCCACAGAACTACTCACAAACCGCAAAAAACGAGACACATACAATGCGAAACCGTAGCGGTCTTAAAATGGCGTTGTCTCGAATGAAAGTCATGAGCGTCACCAAGAAGAGCAAGGAGAGCCTGCCCGTTTATCTAGCCTCGTAGACAAGTTTACTACATGTGTTCTTGTAGCCATTTATATTCTCTATTTCATGCTCCCTGGGGCCATTCGCTTGCGAACTCCTTGTTCAAAGTATTCAAATCTTATTTCACAACATCCTTATCATGGTTTCGCTGTCCCGTCAAAGCTGTTGTTTGATAAGGAGGAGAAAAAAGTCTAAGCATTTTGGTCACTAATGCATGGAGTTTCAACGGTTGTAGAGATAGGTTGGTTTCCTCCATCATATCATCTCAATTGACGCAAATTTGTAGGGACACACGGCACTTTTTTATTGTGGTAGGGGACAAACGCAAAGCTGTATCTTTCTGACATTTACCGACGACTATAGCCACATTACTGTTATGCAGATGTGTCACCCTCTTTCCTTCGAAAGTCCATACTGGAACTTCAAAAGTACAGTTTTTAATAGGCCACAAACAATATGAATCGTGACACATAAATTTTATGTCAGTATTATCTTATTACAGATTGATGGAAGACATCATGGATCATCCGTAAATGAATTTCTCAACTTCAACAAAAAAAGGCAACGTATCTACGACCACTGGTATCCTACAAATCTGGATAGGGTTAAGTACATCAGCGCATGCTTTTATTCCTAATGTTCAAAATAATTAACTCGCCTAATAGAATCACCAAAATATTATAATTAATAATTATACGACTATGCGCGTCATTAGTTTTAAAATGCGTCAAATTTATGTCCGTCGTGAAATTAGGTTTGTAATTACCTCCAGTGAAATTCCACATATTGTACTAAAGTGTATTACATTTTCATAGTATATGGGTGCAGAAATTTCTCTCCCCTGATTTCTCTCCGGTCGTGTCGTATTTCCGTTCCATCGGAATTGGAGAATAAAGGAATAGGGTGTGCACTTGTGCCTGCGCAAACACTTTTACAATATAATATGTCGCGCGCAGATGGCTCTTCTCAATAGAGATGGCCGCTGTAGCCGATGATCGGCTAGGACGACATTATTATTATTATTATTTTATTTTGTCCAGTGCAAACGAGTTGAAGCCTTTTGTTCACTACCAAAGCCCATATATAGTTTTACAGAGGTACATATGCGACGCTCTCCTATCTCTCTCGCCCTCCATGGTAAAACATCGAAATAGAGAAGAAAAAATAAGAGGAAACATTTTGCTGACTAACAACTCCAACAACAATGTCATCCGCGCAGACTCAAATAGATAACATCGATACAATCCTCCCTCCTTCACTACTATGTCCACTCAATGGCCCATCCAGATTTTTACCAGCAGCACGAAACGCGACAGCATAAGCGTAACTATATATATATCCGTCTTCTATATTCTCGTGACTACCGACGCCTCCAAACTGTGCATAGTGGTAATGTGGATATGTCCCTTCCCCTTCAATGGGCAACCAGAAATCCACACACCACACGAAACGCGATATAGTGGCTTATCATTAGTGTTATGCTAAAGAATGGTGCTTTGTTTGTCCATGTTATAAATTAAGGGCCTTTTTAGCGTTCATTCAAGGAATGTGTGCAGCAAAGCATGGATTGAAAGAGTTGACGACAACATAAATAAATTTAATAGTTAATGTCGTTATTATTAACAAATAATATAAATAATGTATGTATAGTACGTATAGATATTACATGTACGCTAAATATTGTTTGTCGATATTTTGTTTTAATCTTTGTATGTACAACCAAAAATAGCCGCAGTTTTTTTATTTACTCAATAATAGTCCTGCTGGAAGAGATTCCTTAATGGAATAAGCTGTACCTCTGTACCAGCCAATAATTGTTTCAGCATTAAAAAAATATATTTACATACATTGTTAAATAAATAAATAAAATAAAAGGGACTTAGTACATCTCTGAACATCTCAAGTAATGAAATACACAAAGTCAGAAGAGTTTCGGCACAATTTGTTTTTTATTAAAAGCGATAAAGCGCCACTTGACTTTAATAGAAGGATGCTGTTGTATTCTTGGATTTGTTTTATTCTAAAAGCACAGCATTTTTATAATATAAGAGTTAAGTCAGATGTTTGGTTTTATTGTGGAATTTCGATAAAATTAAAACAATGTCACCTTTTTGCTTGGTATTAATTAATACATATAATTTTATAATAGATCTGCTCTTGAATTTGTGCTCCGAAAAGTGTTTACAATAATGTGTCCTTACTTTAAAGACAGGCCAACAAAGGTAGATTATTAAAGGTAAGGTTACATTTTTTCACATAGAGCTGAAGATATAGGTCGAAACGTACTTTTTCCATTAAAGGTTACTTATAAACATTCTTTTTTGGATTCACTTGTTACATAAATATGTACAGGATATATAAGTATGTACAGGAGTACGTATGAGTATAATCTCAACAGGAGTAATACAATCTCAAGCTACAATTCCGATTTTGCACTTGCTAGCTGTAATTCGTGTGAGCGCTTTGTTTATGTGGCAATTGGCGTTGCAACGAACTAACATCCTAGTCAAAACAAGGAGGAAGTAAAAGCGTCCCGAGTTGAGTTACAAACTCAAGCGTGGCACTGGCGACTCATACACATAACGTAGGTAAGTTTAGCACCGAGCGAATGTCAAAAGTTCATCTAAGTTGAGTATGATAGTAATTTACTTTGGAGTTGTGGTCAAGATGGCGGCGAGTATTGCAACATGAGCTTTTTGATACTAAACTAAATTTTTAAAGTTATATTGCTACTTAGTAACAAAATGTAACTTGAATTTGAAATGTTTGCGTGCTGTGATATGCAACATTGGCCGAATTTAGGAAGTAGAACATTTTTATGTCGACGCGAAATGTTCCTGAAAATTACAAATGCATGTATGTGGTTACGCGCGCTGTGATGGTGATTGGAAAACATAGCGAGGGACCTTGTATTCACAAAAACGGCGCGTGACTCCAAGTTGGGCCATCATCTTTTGCCAAGGTCTTTGTTTTAAAGTGACAGGTTTCGTGCGGCTTATTAGCTTTTGGTAGCCTATGGAGGAAAGAAGGAAAGTAGGCAGCATATTTGCATAAAAATAATGCAGTTGTTACGGTAGTCAAAGAAGGCTTAATAGCATTCCTGAAAGAAATAAAAAATAGGCAGATATCCCTTAACAGTATACTGGTATTCTAGAATTGGGCGTCCGAAGTATCAGTCCTAAACGATATTTTATTTAATTTTTTTTCCAATGAAGGACAAAGGTTTTAAAACAAAACGAAATCAGTAAATAACTAAATGTGACAAATCTCTGACATTTTATCGCCTTTTTATATAGTGCAATTAAATGCATAGCTCTATCTCCCTAAATATTAACGGTTACTAATTATACTGAAAATACACTAACAAACAGGAATTATATTTTTTTTCCTTGAATGTTTTTGTAAAGCGCAAGGATTGTTGCTTCTACTCAATATCTAATAACGTCTTTCTTTTTTTCGAATCTTCTCATTAGATGTTTTATTAAGTATACCGCGGAGCTTGAAGACAAAAGTGTTCAACCAATGCATTCTCCCCGTGATGACCTACGGGATATGATCTCCTAATTTAGGACTGGTCCGCAAGTTTGCAATAGCTCAGCGGGCTATTGAACGTGCTATGGTGGATGTTTCTCTGTCCGACAGAATTCGTAAAGAAGTCATAAGGCAGAGAACTAAGGTATCCGATATCATGCGACAAATAAGCTCCCTGAAGTGGCAATAGGCACACACTCAGAAGAACAGATGGCAGATAGGCCAGTAAGGTGCTGTGCAGGCAGCGTTTAGGAAAAAGAAGTGTTGTTAGACCGTTCTCCAGGTGGGAAGACGATCTCCGTCTAGTAGCCGGTCCGGGATGGATGCGAGTAGCAGGGATCGGTCTGCTTGGCATTCATTGAAAGAATCCTATGTCCAGCAGTGGACTAGTAAGGGCTGACAATGATGAAATGATGACATTGCGTTTGGGACTTGACTGTTCTGTTAATTTGAGAATTTCACTTTCAATTTTTCATGCGCCAAGCGAAGTGTCCAGTTATCGGTCCAGCAGTGGACCGATAAGAGCTGATAATTATCATCATAAGGTATCATCGTAAAAAAAGTTAATAATGGAAGGTTCGCTTTATTTTTTTTAAAAGATAAATTAATACAGTTAATTATGTTTTAATAAATGGCACAGCAACAAGCAAACAACATAGAATTAATATTACGAAGCTTAATTAGATGTTTATGAAAACATTCAATAAGACGTAGTAGTGTGCTGTTTTGCAGTCGAGTTGGACCGGAGCGACCTGGGAAGCACCACTCGCTCATATGATACAGTCGTAAACTGAGAGCTATGCTGTGGCGTTTTGTGCGGTTTGTGCCTATTCGGTGGTCCATTGGAGGGTAGAATGAAAGCTGGGGCATGCATCTACGTTACAATTTAATGTTTACTATAAAAAAAGCCTTTGCAGTTTGTAATCGGTTTTTCTAATATGCCTTTATGTTTTATAAGAAAAACAAAAATTAGTAATTTATAGTTACATCTTGTAATTAACAATTTTCGTTTCTTTTACTTGTCCTGTGTCTACTACTATCTTACTTTTCGTTGAACTTTAAGATTATAGATCAAAGGGAAATCTTCTAGATACCTTGGAAACGTCAAGATAATAATATTAACGACCATTAATTTCGATTGCGTTTGAAGCTTTTTCTGTGCTCCAAAGGATTGCAGAGTTACGTATTTGACGTAAATTATAGCTTTGAACATTTCCACGCGCTCTTGCTGTTGGATCGATACAAACGAACAGACCCACAATATCAAGACCCTACTAGTTATGTTTTTATATTGAGGTACGGTAGTCTAATTATAATTGTATTTTGCAGAAATTGTATGACAATAATTCTGATGGGCGTTGGTGATCGTCAAAAGGCCCCTTTTACTCGTTTGTCCCCATTAATATAATAATTATGCATTAAAATTTATATTCCTTAACAAAAATTATTAACGGCACCTTTTTGCACAATTTTAGGTCTTAACACATCTATATGAAACGAGTTCGGTGGGATTTATACAAACTCGACAAAATCCAATAATTCCCTTTTGAATATTCCCCGGTTCATCCTGCAAAAAGCTAATCCGTTGAATAATGGCGTTACAGATTTCAACAATTGAGCAGACGTAAAAAAATGCAATTGTTCAATAGCCGAGTCGCTTATTCTAAGCGGTTTCCAAATTAATCATTCTAGTTTATTTAATTTTCGTAGAGCCTACACTTGCTTTTAAGAGTTTAATGTCAGTACTGTCACACAGAAATAATATATTTTGAAAAACGTTTTTAATTTTATACAAGCCTTTGTTGATTTGTGTAAGTCATTATAGTCTTACACTTTGAATAGGGATGGTGTCATTACTGTGTTGCAGATCGTATCGGACTGGCTGAACTGAGGAGGTACCTCTCGCTCACATGATACCACTTCAAAAGTGGCTAGGCTGTCACGTTTTGTGTGGTTTGTGGCCTGTGGCCCATTGAGGGCATATGAAGTGAAGGATAGTAACGTGTCTGCACGATGCTATTTCAAAGGGCGTTGACACTCAACGTCAATTGTCCCTGTATGCTATAAAAATATTCCTGGTCCTTCTTACTTTTATTTTTCTCCCTTTAATTTAGTTTGGGATAGTTCGAGACATTATTTTGTACTCCACTTTGCTGCCACTGTTAATCCTGGCGACACAGGAACAGCAGTGAGCGGTGAGTCCGGCAAAACAAAAGTATGTTTGCCCTTTTGGCGCATGCACTGCTCTAAAGTAAGTGTAACGTATCGTTCTTGCCAAAAGGATAGCCCACTCCCACGAATGATGCGTTACACCTATGTCTGTGGAGATATAGTCCCCCTTCTCCGCTTAGTTAGTGTTTTCCCCAAACAGCTGTAGCCTAATTGCAGATGTTCGGCTTATGTCCTAATCTCTGCGGCGTTAAAGAGAATTTCGATAAGCATTCGAGTCACTGGATTCCACGGCGGTACATATCCAAGAGTAGGTAAAGATTTTTTTATCGTATAAAAGGTCTTGCAGATGTGTTACTTTCACAATCCACCCTCATAAAAATCTCATAAATTATATAAAACGTGACAACAAGCTGACACTTTACGCGGGTCTTATGTGAGCCAGAGGTACCGGCATGCCTGCGCTTCCCCAATCTCAACTATAGCACAACCTGTTATAAATTCTTGGTGGGGCCAAGAATATTAGCAAGATTTTTATCGGCGAACGTCCTTGTCCAGTTCGAGATTTACCGATACGGAACTCTAATTATTATTGTAATTGTATATGCGAGCCACACCAGACACGTGTTTCCTGTATATATCTATTTATTTATCATGGATAAACATTTACAAAATATTTCTTCCAAGCTTTTGCTCCTTAACATAATATTTATCGGAAATATTGAAAATTTAAGTTGTGTTGTCGTAAGCGATTAACAACAAGCCTTCGGAGCGAATATCCCGGCTGCTATTATCTTTTGACCGTTCTGCGTACGAATAGGATTTGGAAGTTTTCATTAATTTACTTCCGTCGAGAACTAATATTTAAGACTTAATTATAACAAAACAACCCAATTTAATTAAACATACTACGTGATATTTGGTTTTCGTAATGAAATTGCGTCATTTCATCCATTTTGGAGTATTGTTTGGATTTTGAATGTCCACTGATACGTTATGGAGTGGTAAATTGATACGTTACAAAATAATTTAAAACACATCGCATCTGTCCGTACGTATCTGTATATCCCTGTACATTATGTGACAATTATGTGTCTTAATTGAAATAAATTTGATTTGATTTGATTTGTTAGTAATAAGTTGCCCCTGCTGCATTGTAGCTGACTTGAGTTTGCAACTGGGTAAGTATCTATTCACCTGAAACTGACGCGTGAAATAATTGTGGCCAATCTAAAGACAAAGGAAATCCTATCGATATAGCCATAGGCATTATGCCAGTTTAATGTTAACCAGAGAAGTCTATTTTCACTTTTTCCCATCTCGATTGAGACATATTTAGATCATGTTGAACTTTCGGGGAAAATTATTAAAGTATGTTCTAGTCATTACTGGAGGGCTTCCATTTCAGGGCGAAATTATTATTATTTTCCGACATGTGGCGTACGTGAACAGGAAGCAAGTAAAGGAAGAAGGAAAATCAGTTTCAGTCATCTCAATGATATTTAGATCATGTCCAGATTCGTATAATAGTGTAACAAAATGACGTATCCTCTCATTATTGAATGCATGTATTAATTTAAACGTGTATTTATTAAGAATTTCACGATACTGTTAATAATAGTAATGTAAAATATAGTTGTAAAAAAATATGGATTTGTGTTGTATCACTAAGTCTCTATCTAATCAGTGGAATAAAACGGTCAATAATATATACAATATCTACTTAAGATAAAAGCATTCCTCAATATCTTATCATGTATTTTATATAGTAAATTTATAACCACACATATATTAACATAAGTATATGTGTGGTTATAAATTTTATATATTCACAATATTGAACTTAACATGAAAATACTCCTAGTATGCAATAAAAAGTTAAAATTACGATCTCAAAGTTTTGCGTCAAAGATCACTTTGTTTATAAAAAGTTTAAGACATGGAGCTGATTCAAAAAAATAAATAAAATCTCAAAGCTTGTGCAGTAAAAAGTTGGATCGTATGAATCTTAACAGTTTACGCGATCTCTACATTTATATGTTTGTTTATGAGATCAAGTCTGTGAATATAATACAAGTTTTTACTTTGCTATAAAATGTAAAAAAACAAATTTATATTTTCATTTTTTTTAACTTTATGATCAGCCATAATTCAATAAAATTATGAATAAAGCTGCTAAAACTCTATCTAAACTTACCATCAGCTGGCGATGCAGGTCGCGTGACAACTAATGAAAGAAGTATGGAACACAGTGTGTATCTTGAACGGTGCATATTGTCAAACTTTCAGCCAATATGCATTTTAATCGTGTAAACTTTAGATGCTATTTTAGATGCAACGAAAAGGCTGTCATTACGGTAGGGAACGGTGAAGTTCGCTCATTGATTTGTTCAGTTCGACGTGGGAATTGGTTCCATTAAATATTCATGTGTGGTAGTGGGTCGGCGGCAAACAACGTGGTCTCGACCTATCGCGGCTGTGACCCGCGTAGCTACGGCCTCGGGGCGATACGGCTACGTACTGCCCGCTCTCCACGGAGCTACGCTTTGTCTACGAATCTCCTACGCTCGTAGCGCTTGCGTAGCCCCGCCTCACTCTCGAATGAAAGAACGGTACATTGCTAGTATTTGTAACAGTTTGCGTCAAATTGATATAAATGGAGACGGTTTTAATAAAGTGTAATTGACTTTTGCCGACTTTGCGTCGCATTAATTTTGGCCACGCTAAGACGCCTCAGGCAGGTGCGGCATTAAATATCATCGGAGTAACTTCGCTTTTTCCATGAATAATTTCAATCTTAAATGAATGTTAATTATGATGAGATTTTAAGCTTAAGGAAATATCCATAAGATAGATACCCAAACATTAAATCAGATTTTGAAAATTTGTACCTATTTAAGTTTTAATATATTTTTAATCTTAATTTACTTATTCGTATAGCATCTTTAATATACTTTAAAATAACTAAGTTATAGTAGTCATATTGCAATTATTTTGGTGTGTAAATTGTTAATACGGAATTTAAAGTAAATAATTTATATATTACTATATAAAAATTATTGCACATCAAATAGCCGTGATCTCCCGTAGATATATACAGCAGTTTTCAACCTTATTGCTGACAAAAGATACCTACATTTTTTTTAAATAATATAAATAGTAAGTTTCGATAAAGTTACAACAATAGAACAGCTGTCAAAGAGAAAAGTATTGTGATTACATGAAAAGAAGGAAAGTAATAAAGGAGGAACTAAGTACAGTAGAAATGTTTATTTCATTGTTATTATCGTTGAAAATTTCTAAGAAAATAAAATGCAAGTACTTCCAATACAATACGGCGGTAATGTCCTCTAAAGATTACTTGTATCGATGTAACATTCGGTTTATTTGCGCATTCGATTTCTCAAGGGAGCCATTATTTAAAGCTTTATCTCTACTTAATATCGTCGTATGAAATACGTTGGAACCACAAACCATTGTGAGAACTTGAGATGATAAAGTAAATATATGTTAAGGGCTGTGTTATAGTGAAAAGCTGAATGGATAACCAATATAGTTATAGGCTCGCAATAAAGATGATATAGAATAGTCAATGGTGTCTTTCTTATAGGTGAATGAGCAGATGGAACAGTGATGTTCTGGCCTAGTTTCAGCTGCGTCTTTTAATACACTTTAGCAAGGCAACCCTGCAGGGCAAATTATAGTGTACAATGGCGGGCAGGAACAAATGCATTACTTTATTTGTCTGAACGAGTCAGAACGAGGAAATATTGATTAATAGCCTCGTTCGGATGAGATGGCAGTCCGTCATGACCGTACAAAAATAATGCTCCGGACCGCCGGCCTTACGCGCTCTCCGCTCAGAGTCACGCGGATGTAACACAGCCAATTTATTAATTCCGGACTATTATTAGAAATTGAACAACCCTAATTACATTTCGGATCCCTTCAATCACAGTGTCGTATAAAATAGTCCGATTTAAGACTCGAAAAATTGATCACACAATTTCTCCCAAGACAGCAGGATCGCTGATAAGTAAGTGGCTTGAGTTGTTGTCTGCTGATTCATAATACATTAGGTTACTTTTGTTACGGCTCACTGATGTACCCTTTTGGACTATATAATAGCAATAAATATGAGGTAGCCCTATGCTGCATTACAGTTGAATTTGGCCGGCACGATTAGGAATGGATCTCTCGCTCACATAACACTGAATTAAAGCGATAGCTATGCCATCGCGTTTCGTACGGCTTGTGAATAGCTATTGCAAATAAAATCTGTGGTCGTAGGTAGATGTCAAGGACTGTTTTTCCCGTTTGCCTATATATAATCATAAATGGTCTGCCTTTAATGTCGCGGGTCAGGCCAAAGAGTTATTGAGATTTTCCGATTTCAAATAATTGCCCGGAAGCAATACATTGGCAGTGTTACACCACCATGCCTCGAAGAGTACGTTAAGCCGTCTTACGCCTGATTTCTTTCCGTCCGTGTCGGACTGCCGTTCTGTCAGAATAGCGGAATGAGGGAGAAAAGTGTCTACACGTGTGCGCACACACTTGTGCATTATAATAGGTGCTGCACAGTTGGCTTATCTCCATAGAGATGGCTGGCGTAATAGAAATTCCGCTTGGACGACATTATTTTTTCATAAAAAAATAAAACGGGTAGGATATTAGACTTCAATGCCGTCTACTCATGCTTTTACCTAGTCGTGCCACAAATATTGTAACAAAGAAAAAATATTTTTTAATTGCAAACAACATTTATTGCTTTTACATTGTGCTACAAAATATAAAAGCTTATTAAAAGTGGTCCCCATTGGCTGAAATATAGCCCTTTAAACGTTGAGGCCAGTTATCATAGAATCACGCACTCTTTCCAGGGGGATATTCCTCACTGCCAATCGTATCAATAGTTTTAGGGACTCCAAATTGTCATGGCGTTTAAGCAAACTGTAATCTCTGAACCTGACCGTAAACCATAATCCATAGGATTAAGATCGGTTCTATACGACGGCCACTCTTCAGCTCTGATGAAGTCCGAGACGTTCGCTCGGAATCAAGATTGCGTGGACCGAGCTTTATGACCCGGCGCCGAGTCCTGCTAGAAGGAACATACTTAGTTATTTAATATGGTGTTATTAGTGACGTAACTACCTGCTCAAGAATGTTACCTTGATACATTTGGGTAGATGTTTTGATACCTTTTCCACAAAAATATGTCTCAGTCACTCCTTCGTAGCAAACACCCCACCAAGGCATCACTAATGTCGTACAATCCTTACGTTGCACTCTGTTGACTAATTGGGAAGCTTTTTAAGAACCTTAAGCATAAACATGGTTATTTCGTTTATCAAAATGTTGCTTACTTGTATAAAACTTCTCTTCCGTATACAAAGCTTTTCTGTGACGGTGATACGCAAAGGGCGGTATACCGCTTCAGTAGTTGTTTTAATTTTACCACCCTATTCGCCTTTAATTCATCAGTAAAGTTTTAATCTCTCACAGGCTGCAAGTCCTAAGTCATCTCTTAAAATACGCGACATGACATTCCCCGAGTAACATATCATGCTTTCGGATAGGATTTCTCTGAATTGTTTCCCTTACTGCCTTGATCACTTTTTCGCACGAACATTATGTGGACGGAGAGATTTCTCTCTGTCACAAACAGATGAAGTCTCAACCCACTAATAACCCGGTACACAAACATGGGACTAATACCAAGTGTATTGAGAGTTTTAAAAATTTTGTTTGACCAAATGATTAATTTGTGTAATGCAATCACAGCGAATATGTTCTCTTTATCACGCCACTACGTTTTGAAATGTATTGGCGTCAAAGTAAGAAAACACTAGAAGAATCGTATAATAATGACAGATTCCAAATACAAATGTAATACTGTTTTATTTTGAATTGTAACAATATTTATGGCCAGACTAAGTATTACATAAAGTTTACCGTGCTAGAGTCGCATTATATAGAGTCGTAAAAAAGTATTCGATTTCTCGTTTGTCCCCTTATACTATATAATGATAACTACAGGAAAGTATTGTTTGATTCATATATAAAAATAAAGGAACAAATTTCTTTATTTTTATACGAGAAGTGCACTTACAATGAATATTGGCTTAGTAGCGAAGGGCAAATGCTACAGATAATAACATCAATGAAGATATGTCTTTTATAGTATAGGAGAGCAAACGAGTCATCGGTTGATGCCAACCAATGGCCATAGAAATATACATAATTGCATATGCTTATACACACATATGTGCATATAAACGCGACGACTTAGCTGTCACTTGACGTTGGTTTCATGTGAGGGAGAGGTTGCCCATCTTACCCGTCTCTCCGTCCCGATTCGGCTGCAATGCAGCATGTATACATCATAATGTCTCTCAATGTTCACAGTAAATTTTAAATAGTGTCACATTTTAAAAATAGCAAGGGAGAGTTTGTAGCGCTTGAAGTAAGTGGCAAGCCGTGTAGTTAAATGCCCTTTTATTGGATCCAGAAAGAAACGACAATTTAAGCGATATTTTGTTGTGTGTACCGGTGACGAGTGAGTTTACTACGTATTAGTTCCGGAATATTGTTTCACGACTGTACCGGAAAGATGTGCAATCTATACTCATCCATACAGATAATGTAAAGAGATGAAGAGTTCGTTTCTTTGTAAGCGCTAGTCTCAGGAGCATCTGACCCGAACTGAAAAATTATTTTTGTATTGAATGGTGTTAAAAATATAATTTATTTTAATATATTTAATTATCGGCCATGACGCTACGACTAAGAGGACCGGAAATACGTGGGTATATACGAGTATAAAATTTCAAATATATTAATTATTTTTAATAATAAAATTAATTGTCATTTAATTTATGTATATATATTCATTATATATTTATAGGGAAACATGAAAAAAAAAAAGAACATAGCAGAATGAAATAAGAACTTACCACACAAGTCACCTGTAAAAGGTAAAACTTTTCTGTCGAATTTTCGTTATGTCAATTTTTCGAATTATTCGAAGTAATATTTCAATATAATTCTAAAGTTCTACCATAATATACAATATTATTATAGTAACATTATTTAATATTTAGAAATATAGTATAATATCTATTTAATTGTAATTTATTTAATTAGTCAGCTACTTAGTGGCTAAGGATGTTAACATTTATGAACCTGTTAAGATTTAGACTTCACTATTTGCTTGATTGCGTTTTTTTATGTGCGTATCTGTTAATAAATAAATTTATTCAACCGTCAGATCTCCCTTTACTCGCATCCACCCCGGACCGGCAACTGCACAGAGATCGTCTTCCCACCTGGTGAACTGTTGATCAACACTTTGTTTGCCTAAACGCGGCCGCCCTTATTACTATACAAATATAAATAGCTATACAATAGCGTTACTTATATTATTACTATACAAATATAAATAGCTATACAATAGCGTTACTTATATTATTACTATACAAATATAAATAGCTATACAATAGCGTTACTTATATTATTTCTATGAAGAGGGCGAAGGGGCCAACATATACGATTCATAAATATAAAATCTTCATGTTGTGCCATTTTAAAAATAGAATTTAATATATCATTTCAATAATAGATAATGATTTTGCTTGATCCTCAGGCTTAGTATACACTAAGCAGCTAGTTATATTACATATGTGGAATATAAATAATTTACAACAAGTTTTATTAGAGTACTTATAGATATAAATCCAATTATGGCCGTATCGAAATGTTCTTTGGAGATTACAAGAAAACAAATTCCATCTTACAAGAAAGATTTGGATGTATTCGGTAATAATATTGTGAATTACGAAATAAATAGGGCTCAGCGGCGATAAGCGCGGACAGAAAACGGGTCGGTTATATAGAAGATCCGTCGCGTTTAAGCTTCGAGAACCCTTTTTTCCGTCTTCGCAAATCGTCGGAGATTAAGCTGGAAAAGCTCACACCTTTTCGCCAATATTTTTATGGTTTAACCGCGGCTATGATCTACAGTATTACGGCGATGAATTGCTTTTTCCCAATATTTTTATATAATAAAGAGGATAAGTAGGGCTTATGAAAGATAATTAAAGTGTTCATTAATCATTTATTGTTACACCTGTGAATTTGTGAATACAGTAATTGGGTGAATCGATATATTGAGTTTCGACAGTGACGTCACATCTGTATGCTTATCAAAATAAATAAAATAGTTATAAGTAAATTCATCATAATCATCATATTCAGCCGTCATCGGTCCACTGCTGGGCACAGGCCTCTCTCAATGAACGTCAAGATGACAGATCGCCGTGCAGTAGCCGGTCCGGGATGGATGCGAGTAGCAGGACATAAGTAATTACCGATTGATAATTGGAATTATAAATTGTAATAGTTGATACAATTTATCATATATTTATATTAAATAATTACTGTATAGCGAAAGCAATCATATGAATATTCACAAGTACTGTATTGAACCAAGCACAAGTAATGTAAGTCTATTATTAATAAGTGTTAATTATGTGTGCCATTTACGCGCCATAAAGGCGATGTAACATTATAATCAATTAAGGTAACGTCCCGTGAAATAAAGAAATGAATTGTAAACATTTAGAGAAAATCTTTTTACATGCCGCGAAAAGAACGTTAAAGTTTGTTCGTTTCAAATTCAATATATTATGGCGAGCGTGCTCTCGCTCAGCCGACACCGAAACTCACTCGAGCGTTGCTCACAGAAAATTTATTGTTTTTCTAAGAAAATTTTGTTCGCACAACGCCGTGTCGAACCCTTAGGGAAGTGTTGCCAAAGCTTAATGATATTGGAGTGGCTGTAGACTTTATAGTCTTTAACTTTATTAAGTAAATTGTAAAATAGTATTACAATTCAACTTATTTCACGTTAAAAACATGTTTTGTCAACCCAAAGACGGATGAAACATGTAAATAACAAAAGGGTTGAAACATCATTGGCACATTTTGAAGATAAAGTCCTCTATCGGATATATAATAATGTTCAGTGAAAAATCGTTAGCCTATGCTCACGTCGCGAGGACACGTGCGCAAGGCACTCCCGAGACTGATCCCTCTTTGTGCTTAGATTAAATTTGTTCCTATAAAAATGTGTCCTCCACTCGATAACGCTCAAATGTGCAGATGTCGCCGGGCAATATATGAAGTTCGCAATAGGGAACAAGTACGTGCCGGGCCTACCGACGCTTAGATACCATTCCAAACGTTGCCGGTTGAATAGGAAAGTGAAGTACTGCCGAATCTTTACTTAGTCTTTCTAAAAAATAGTCGCTTGGGGTTATGGTTTGAGAACGTTTTGATTACTAGAAAGTGTAGTTTGAATTCTAAGAATTGCTGTGTGCTCATCAATTTAATACTTGGTAGTTCCATTGCATTGCAGTTGAAGGGATTGAGCACGACGAGGGAGCAACCCCTTATTAACCGATATCACATAAAAACCGGTCAAGTACAAGTCATACTCGCATACCGAGGGTTTCGTACCGACGAAAGGTACGAGCTTACCAACTTAAATGAGTTGACAAGCTTATATACACAGGCATCGCAATGTATTTTGTATGAAATGAACTACACATATAAGTTGGTAAAAATATATTTATATAATTATAATTTTCCAGTTATCGGACTTATTCCGTTGCTTATTCAGTATTTATTGCCAAATTTAGTGAATATTGTTCAACGGAAAGCAGCCCTATAGTCTATGTTAGGTAGCAAGGTGCGCTACTATAGAAAATATGTCTATATAATTGTTTATATAATATTGTAATGCAATGACTTAATTAGTATGTATGATTTTTTTCTTTTCTTGAAGTAGCTGCATTCGATATGTATTTCAGCTTGAACCTCTCACGCAGGGAAAACATCTTAACAGGCATACAGATGGACAGATGGGCTGACATCACAGGGAGCCTGTAGGTTTTTTCCTTTCGAGGTATCTACGGACCCTAAAATTAAGTACTCAAGGAAATATTTTTATTTCTCATAGATGGGGGAGTGTTACATAATATAAGATATCTACGTGCCTTGAACGCTATCGGCTGCTTTCATACTCAAAAAGGGACAGTGGTAAATGAAGTATGATTATGAGGATCCGTATCCATCGATACCGGTGTCAAGTGATCATTAGAAACGTATCCCGAATAAGTTGAAT
>JAFELO010000713.1:114458-129528 GCA_017140195.1 Eumaeus atala
GTTACCGAGGGGATAGTCGTCCCCTTGCGACCCAACCCGGGTTATGAGGTTCGCCTCGATGCCCGTAACCCCCCACAGTTTCTGTGGAGAAGACCAGCAGTGCTTGTAAAATGTGGATTTGTTAATTGCAGGTGAATTAACCGACACGACCGGGGAGGTAGCTACACCTCCATCATATATTGTCGACGTTTCACGGATTTCCCGATAGTCCAGTAGACTATTGCGGGATCCTCAAGGCACAATGATGATAACGACGATAATAGTAGTAGGCCATATATCTGCTCTCCTCCGAAACGGCTTTACCAATTTCTACCAAATTTTATATGCATATATATAATATTCACAATAAGAAAACTAATTGATACGACTTGTTCAACCAATCCACCAAAACAACGTTTGCGCGTTAGTTAGTGTATATGTATAAATAAATTTCAAATTTAGTTCTTTTATTTATATAGGGTATATCGATGTACAGACGATTTTTAGAAGTTCAACCTCTGAGGTGTTTTTTGGGGTTGATACTTTATATGAAGCTTTGTAACTGCAACTTAAATATCAGTGATTGCTTTCCAATTATAAGCGGGGCACAGTTAGTTTTATTATAAAATATTTAGGAACGCATCACACATTATTGATAGAAAGAAACATCAATCTTATTTAAAGTAATATACGAGGATATTAATAAGTAAACTCACACTGAGCAAAGTATAAAATATCCGCTCCGAACGTGATAAAGCAAAAGATTTAGTTGAACGTGCGACTTTTGAAGTATGACTTGTGAGTGTGTTTGACAACTTGCTATATTATTAAAAATGTATGTTCAACACTTAGTGTCTCATAAAAAAATGTTTTAATATTTTTGTATTTCTATCCACGTTTTTCTTTGGTTTTTTTTTTATTATTACTCCCAAAGTAACTTAAGTGATTTTGATAAAATATTATTATATTTAATTAATAGCAGGCAAACTGGTACTTACCTACCAATCATTGTTCCAAGTTTTCACTTTGGTACATGAAAAATCATTTTAGCTAAGGAATTGAAAGGGAGAATAAAATATGGAACAGTGGCTAAAATTGTTTCACTTCAAAGGTATTACTTCGATAGTCCAGTAGTCTTCGTTGGTCACAACAAAGTATTCTAAAAGATAATGTAATCAATCGCATTCCTTACATCAACCTACAGTTACTTGGACTCTCACAGGTCACCTGGAACTCGACCGAGGGCGAGAACATCGGTTCTTGCTATAATATATGTGTGAGAACTAGGCAATTCTCCGGTAGGAACTACCATCCAGATTTAGTGGATGTCTAAGTGAATTATTTCGATTCAAAATTAGAAGAGACTTGGCACGAAATAGGTCCTTACTTTAATAAAATAAACACAAGGATTGATTTATTTGTTCTCGACTACAATACACTTTTCACAAAAGAACAAAAGTTTACTGAAATAATAAATTTGATTTATATTTATCGCCATGTAGGTGTTCAGTTTAAAGGAACATTTTTTTAAACCAACGAGATGCCTGAGCCCTGTGGCCACTATCACCACCCATAAACATTAATACAGGAGCGTTGGCTTCCTCGCCCTTGTCCCCGCCAATGTGCCACAGGAAACTAACTAAATCGGTTTGTGAGTTCAGCTGTAATTTTAAAGTGTTTTTGCGAATCACACCGAGCACACCTTTTCCTTTTCGTTAACGCGGGGAAACGCATTTACGCGCTTTCACCGGCCCTGGGTGGGGTCCAGTGGTGTGTGGGACTCGCGGCACATGATAGTGTCGAATACCCACAAAAACCACCGCGAGTGCCATTAGTGCCGCCCTTGGTGAAGTGCCCCGGAACAACAATCATCAGGGCACCTCGATGGCTAGTCAACCCCTAAGGGACCAACTCCACCTAAACAGATGGGGTTGCCCAGCACTACAGGACAACCCCACCCACTTTGGGACAGTGTAATGGGGTGAGGTTCCCATCCTCGCCCCTGAGAGTAAAAGCGCCACCGCCTGTTGCTCGTAGGTCCCCTCTTCTTATAAGAGGGTTACCGAAAGCGACTCCTCCTCCTGATCTTTAAGTCCCCTCTTCTTATAAGAGGGGTGCAAAGATCCCCTTAGTTCAATTGGCTTCGCCTGGGTTCACCTCAGACTACTAAGCCCCACCGCCACGACAAGGCTTGAACCATGGTGGGGCATGATTCGGTCCTAATTCAGCATGGTACTACCTCTTCCTAAAGTATATCTAGGAATTATGTTAATCACCGAAATGTTAAAGATGAGGGAAATATGAGGACACGTTGTATAGGATCTCTTTAGAAAAATGCATTTTCGAAAGAAGAAAGATATATATAAATGTTTTAGCCTCTTGCCCTGTGTACTAATAACTTAGTTAAGGTGGCGGAGAGCCGCCGGATGCAAGTGGCAAAGACCGTGACCTATGGCACTCTAGGGGGGGGGGGGATGTCTATGTCCAGCAGTTGATGTCATCTGGAATATGATGATGATTTGTTGGCGTTTTAACTGCTTCTGGTACCGAGCTTATCAGTAACATATTGGTAAAGGGTAGCTTACTCGAGACCTTGCTGTTATATTGTATATTGGGCACTAAATATCTAAGACTTAACTTTACTAACACTTGCTATAAAGTATTTGATATCAGTTCATAAATATATTAAATATTGGGAAATATCGGACTTCGCCCGTGAAGGATTACTAAAATGCACATTTAAAACTAGGCTCGTAAATCGTTCTGTTCGTGGGTGGGAACCTCATGAAAATATCGATCACATACAGACAGACAACTTTTGACAAACATATTATAAGAAGTCAAGGCTTCCTTAAATTTAATGTTTGGTCATTATGCAGGTTCCAATGATATGAAACTGCTTATTTTCTGAATATCAATTGCCTCATGTCGTGACATAGTGTATGACACGAGAGTAGAGTACCGTCAGAAAATTATTATGACAATTTAACGGATTTTTAACGTTGTTAAGATGAACTTGTAGAATGAGACAGAATCACCGTAATTCTATAAATAATATTTTAGATAATTATATACAAATATACATTTAATATATGTAATATAATGACAAATATTTTTCTTATGTAAACAAATACAAATTATAAACTTATTAGTTATATTTTAATGAGTAAACAGATACATAAATAAGCTGAAAAGAAACGAAAATTAAAGGCTGAAAAATAAAAAGAAAGTTAGACTCCGAAAATAAAATATTATTAGTTCTGATTCTAAGTAAAAATTTCGTCACTGATCGAAAATTATATCCTAATCCCTCAAGTTTCTTGTCATGGCTTTACTTTATTTACTTTACGATAAAATCCGTTAAATAGTCATAATTATTAATAACATTCGTGTAAATATACGAAGGCAATACCTTCAAGAAATGTTTAAAGCAAGGTTTTTTTAAGAGTTCGTGCCATGCTGCATTACAGCGGAATTGGGCAGGCACGAACGAGGAGGTAACTTTCGCTCACTTTATACCGTCGTGAAGCGACTACTACCGTGTCTCGTTTCGTGCAGTTTGTGGGTGGTAATTGGAGGGAGGCAAGGGTTTCGGCAAAGAAATTATGCTGATGTTCATCGGCGTCGGTAATCGTAGAAGGGCTCCGATTGCTTGCTTCCCCCTATATTATAAAAAGGGAGGTTGTAGATTTTATGCATTAATTTAATATATACATAAAATCATATATATATATATATATATATATATATATATATGATTTTAAATCTTGACGCTACGTTAGGTTATTTCCTTTTCCAGCACAAAGCTTATGCTAGACATTGGGATCATAGTGACCGCTAGGTCTTCTGGAGGCGCATTTTTTGGTGTCGAAATTTTTCTGGTGCGACTTCGGGTTGCCGAAATATTTATATTTTTGTGGTCCGGTTTCGTCTCGGAAAAACCAGTAAGTCGTTTATATGGACTTGTCCTGGTACTGACCGATCGGTCCCATCTTCTGAGGTGTAGACATGTCAGGAAGAGATGGGTTTTGGGGAGGGGGGACGGGCTCGGTTTCAGAATCGTGCAGGGGGAGGAGCGGGCGTCCCCATGGAGGAGAAGTGAAGAAGTAGAGGTGCTGGATTGGAAGATTTATCTTCCCTTGTCTCTCTGTCTGAGTCTGAGCTGGGGCGGAAGCGCCAGTTCACAGGTGGGTCCGAAACTCAAGATCGGACACGGATGTGGAGGTGAGGACGGGGGGCCCCAGCCAAACTTGTCCCCCACACGTTGGCTGGGGCACGGGCGGCTCTTAGAGAGCGTGTAGAGATGGATAGGGAGGAGGAGTGTGATGGTGCCCTACGAAGTAGGGTATATTTCAAGGAGAAAGAGGGAGGAATCCAGGCGGTGACCCCAATCTTCCTTGATGACGTCTAAAGGTGCTGGGTCGAGGTGTCAGCGGAGGCTTGTTTGTTGTTTTGCGGGAAATCGACAAGTTTGAAGGAAAGGTACACCGCCGAGATAAAGAGGGCTGCTTGATCCATCAGGGACATGTTGGACTCCCTAGTGCTTCGTACAGAGGATGGTGCAGCCTTGATGAGGAGAGATGCTTGCGACTCCGGTGGCAAAGGAGGTGGGCTGCAACCCGGGCCAGGTCTCTGTGCAAAATTTTCGCACAGGACAATTCTGCTCGGATGCGGCCCACATCGTGCTCCCGGCAACAGCGGCTAAGAAGCTGCTCAATGCCGGGAGCGTAACATTGGGGTGGTACCGGGTCGTGGTGCACTTCCTACAGGCGCGTCTCAGGCACAGTTTCTGGTGCTCAAGACTGGAGCACGTGTCCAGAACGTGTCCCGGTGGCACTGACCGCTGCACATTGTACCACCGCTGCGGTCAGCCTGGCCACAAGGCCGGCGGGTGTTCCGCCACCGCTCGCTGCAAGGTATGTGCGGACGCAGGTAGGCCGGCGGGCCACGTGATGGGGGGCATGTCCTGTAAGCCTGGTCGGGGGGCTCGTAAAAGTTCTCTCATCCTGTCAGAGGGGGAACCGTTCGGGGTCGTAAGTTGAGATGGCATAATGGCCAGACATCTCAGCGTTCTCCAGGCGAACGTCAACCATTCCGCCAGGGCTCAGGACCTTTTCTGCAGTGCATGGCATAGTGGGCGATTGAAGTCGTGAAGCCGCATGCCATGCTCCCCAACCCAAGCTGGGCTGGGGACACCGACGGCTCGGTGGGGATAGCGGTGCGGCCTCAAGCCCCCCCCCCCTCGTTGTCAAGACGAGGGGCCGCAGATACGCAGCGGTGGTCCGGGAAGTGGCCGCGTTCGTAGGGGTACACTTATCTCCGAACCGCAATCTGGCGGCCCTAGAAGAGATTCTCGAAGTTCTAGGGCCGCTGGTGGTGCAGTTGGCCCCCCTCCAGGTGATCGTGGCCGGGGATCTCAATGCCAAGTCCACGGCTTGGGGTAACCCGGCCACGAACCCGAAGGGGAGGGAGGAAGAGATGTGGGCGGTAGCTGCCGGACTCTCCCTGCTCAATATAGGGACGGTCTTAAAGTGCGCGCGATAGTCGGGAGGTTCCGTGGTGGACGTTACTTTGGCCACGCTGGCTATCGCACAGAGTGGAGGGGTGGAAGGTGGAGACCGAGGTGGAGACACTCTCGGACCACCACTACATACGGTTCGAGGTGTCTCCGGCTTCCATTCGACCGAAGTCAACGTCGTCGTCGTCTAGGGGGCAGAGCCGGTTTTCGTGTCGGGCACTCACTAGGCTCAACCGGGAGCTCGCAAAAGAAGGCCGCTAACGTCGGCCGTTGGAGCCTCCCGCTGCTGGTCGGCTCTGCGACGCATTCACTGCGGTGTGCAGAGTGGCCATGCCGCCCGCGAAGAGTCCGCCCCAGCGGCAGGCACTCTATTGTTGGACGGCCGAATTATCCGGTTTCCGGGCTGCCTGCAATGGGGTCAGGAGGCAGTACACCCAGAGCAGGCGGAGACGCTCCCACGACGTCGATAGGGACGACAGGCTGCGCAGGATCTACGTGGAAAAGGTGAAGATCCTGCAGCAGGCCATTAGCTGAGCACTGGCGGAGGCCCAACTGGAGAAAGTAGAGGATCTCGAGAGGGACCCCTAGGGCCGACCGTACGAGTGAGCGCGGAACAAGCTCGGCGCCCAGTCGGCCCCCATCATGGAGATGCTCCAGCCGGACCAACTGGGTAGGATCGTGTGGGAATTGTTCCTCCACACACCCGTGGGCTTCATGCCCACCAGGATGGCTCGGCAGGCGTCGGATGAGGAGGAGGCTGTTTAGCCACCCGACATGGAGGCTGAAATGGAGGCGATTCTGACTCGCCTTTAGATTAACAAGAGGGCACCGGGTCCAGACGGGATACACGAGAGAGTGCTGGCGATCTCTCTCGTGCACCTCGGGGATAGCCTCCGGGAAATTTTTGACCGCTGCCTGCGGTCTAGTCAGTTCCAGGAGGCATGGAAAGAGGGTCGGCTCTGCCTGCTACCAGGCAGGGCGGCGGGCCCTGGACTCGGATTCGTCAGTTCGACCGGTGGTGCTGCTGAACGAGACTGGAAAGAAAAAAAACGGAATGTGGCCTCCCGTCTCGTTCAGCATCTGGAGGAGGACACGGGACCCGGACTATCTGATTTGTAGTTCGGGTTCCGAACACGCCGGTCCCGCAAAGCGTGATACGGGAGGCACTTGGTTTTTTTAAGGTGCCTTCGTAGCTCTTGAGGCTGTTGGATGTGTGTCTCTTCAGTCGCTGTTGGAGAGGCCCTCGAGAACCGGTCGGGGTCCGTGGAGTGGCAGCGAGTCGACCGCGGCGTCCTGCGAGGCTGTCTCTTCCCCGGGATGGGTGTCATATGTTATGCCGATGATACCCTCGTGTATGCCCGGGGAAAGGCCTACAAGGAGGCGGCGCGGCTGGCCGAGGTGGGCGTTGACCTCGTGATCAGCCGCATAGAGAGGTTAGGGCTTCGGGTCAAATTTGACAAGACCGAAGTCCTAATCTTCCGCGGGACCGGCCGCAAGGGGCCGCCACTGGGGCCCCTCTGCAGAGAAAATAAACTTACAGCTATGCCAGGAGAAGCCAAGTATAAGCAGCCGATGCGAAAATATCGTGTTACACTTCTTATGAATTCATTACTACCCCGCTTAATAATGTGTGCTACGAAATATGGAACCTCATTAATGTATTTATATAAGAATCGACACATCGATACCAATTACATCATCATGTATGTGAATTGCACCAAACCCTTGATACCCGACCTTTGTGTCATTAAAAAACCATTGTCGATTTGCTTACTCTTCCAATTTGTTTCGCACGTAATTAATATCGAGATTGATATTGACATCCCTAACGATATATGAAATATTCGCACTCATTAAATCACGTGGCACGGAAGTGTAGGTGAGGACTCTCGTCCAATGACGATTCTGTGCTAGGGTTGCCATCAGTTATGCTTCCAGACATGTTTGGCTTTTTACCAAACTTGCGCCAGAAAGAGTTCGCCGTCATGCGTTAATCAATAAAGCCAGCCTTATTGAAATAAAATGCATCATCATCCACTTTTATAGGCTTGTTTTAGTTCCTAATTTTAATACTCGCGGCGTTGGTAGACATGACAACAACAACAGCAAATACATTGCCAGATACAGAGAAATGTAAAGTATGTCAAGACAGGACAGGAGCGTAGCTTCCGACTAAGCCTTCGTGCTTAGGTTATTTTTTTTATTTGCACTCAAAACACTTGCCTAATTTCATACTTCTATCTATTACAATCACTGTCTAAAATCAAAAAATTCAATGACGCTAAACATCGGCCGCCATATTGAACCACGTCTCACAACGGCAAGTCGTTCGCCCGCCACAAAACAAAACGGCCCTGTTTTAGACAATAACTAGCCGTCATATTGTACAGCGATTTCTACAATACGATTCCCACAGATATTGATATATCTGTGGGATATGATTATTATAATATTTTTACCGCAATTCAGATTTTGTATTTGCATATTTGTTATGAAATTTTAACCACTCACGTAGAATCAGCGTCATTTCGTGTCCTAGAATAGAAAAGAATATAATAAATTATATAAATATTTAATTTGCATGTATGAACGTGCTCTGGTTTAGCTTTAAAAGTTAATGTACAGCATTAGGAAAAATAAGTTGAGTTACAACCCTACTCGGTACGTATATCGAGCATGCGACGTTTCGTAATTACCAATACCTCCTCGACTCTCGTTACGGTATGTACAAATTAGTTGCTTTTATAAACCACATCGTATTATATATTCATTTTACTTTATTTTTCTCTTCTACTGGCATACATTCTTTAGACTGGCCAATAGGATGAGCTAGGTCGTTTCAGTACGTCCCCGCCATGGTTCAAGCCTGGTCGTGGTGGTGGGACGAAGGGTGAGGATGATAACCTCACCTCATTGCACTGTCCCAAAGTTAGCGGGGTTATCCTATGGTGAAGGACTGGGGAACAAGCCCTCTATGGAAGTGGTGTCGGTTCCTAAGGGTTCTCACTAGCCCTCGAAGTGCTCTGGTGAATAGCGGCATTAATGGCACTCGCGGTAGTGGGTATTTGTCACTGTAATCTGCGGTGAGCACCACACACCACTGGGCTAGTGGTGGCGCCTAAATGCGTTTCCTCGCGTCAGCAAATATGTTTTAGTACGTAATGTACGTTTATAAAAATGGTATGACGATGTACAAACGGGAGATTCCTATGTAGATTATCATAAAACTGTTACTCATCCCAAAAAATTAATGGCCAATTTAAGTTGATTTTACGTTCGTGAAACCGCGGTGCACATCTACTAAAATAATATTTTTATCGAAGTGGGTATATTATTTTTTTGGAAAAAGGTTACTAATATTTATTTAGTCCGAAAGTAAATTTTTAGTCCGAAGAAATATTGTGGGAGTCACAAGGGGGTTTCAGGTTAGGAAGAGGATGTATGGATCAAGTTTTCTCACTCCGCAATATCGTAGAGAAATATCTGGCTGTAGGCCGGAAGGTTTTCTGCGGTTTTGTGGATTTGGAGAAAGCTTTTGACAGAGTTGTGCCCAAGGAACTTTGGGACATATTACCCAGTTATGGGATAAATGGGCCTCTGCTGCGTGCTTTGCTTTGCATGCATGTGTGCGGGTGCACGGCAACATTTCGACCTGGTTTGATGTCAATATTAGCGTTAAGCAGGGTTGCGTGGTGCTCGCCTGTTTATCTTATATCTGGATAAATGTCTCCAGGGATTGAGGTCGTTGAATGTGGGAATGAGAAGGGGTGATTTAGTGGTGAACTGCTATCTTTATGCAGACGATGCTATGCTTTTGCGTTCCACTCTATCTGAGCTACAATCACTAATCACAATTATGAAAGAAGACTGTGAAAATATGGTCTCACGCATGAACGTAAAGAAAGCTATTATGGGTTTAGTATTTGAAAGGGAAGAACTAGAACGGACGTAAGAATTTTGGTCGATGATATAGCGCTGGAACAAGTGAACGAATTTGTATATTTTGGTTGTGTGTTTAGCAAGAATGGAAGGTACACCGCAGCTGTAGAAAGAAGAGTGTGTGTGCAGGGAAAAGGGTGAATGGAACGATAGGGAAATTGCTTAAAAGCACGGTTTTAATTCAGGGTGCCCGTCTTGCCCAGCATAATTACGCGTTAATCCCAACGTTACTGTATGGAAGTGGGGGTTGGTTATGTCAGAAAAGGCATGAAAGCAGAATTAACGCGGTCGAGATGAGTCGTTGCGAAAAATATGTGGCGTGACCCTTGCCGACCGCGTTCGTAACAAAGAAGTGTGTGTGTGTGTGAGAGAGAGAGAGAGATCAGGAATGAAAGAAAGTAACGGTGTTAAAATGAGAAAAGGCATGCCCCGATGGTTCGGACATGTAGAAAGAATGATGGATGTAAGGTTAACGAAACAGATATATAATGCGAATGTGGAGGGATGTAATAAATTGGTCGGGTACTGTCCAAAGGTGGTGTTCGGGGTATTCGCAACTGGCGTGTTTGTATTAAGATAGTTATGAAAACGGAGGAGGCAAAGCAGCTACGTAGCAGTATCGTGACATGTGGCGCTTCGTTGTTGTTGTTGCATTTTGAGTATAATTTTATAGTATTATCACGCTTATTATTCCTAAAGAGGTAGGTAGAGGTGTGCTAGTACATTCACAGCTCGTAAGTCCATTAGGTATACTAGAACACCCACGATTAGCCAATGTACTGAAGAAAAATGATGTCATAGGTGGCAAGCCTATGAGTATTTCGGGCATTTCCCCGTTCCGGACAATGTTATGCATGCTCAGAATAATCTGACAAATATTTAATAATAGTTGCCCGACCTGGTGATCGAATCCACGACCCCACGCGGCACCACAGGGTATAATTTTAAACAATAATTAAATAGATAAAAGACAAGTTTTCATGCTTTTTGCTTACGTGTGTATCGTACATTGTGCTCGACTTTTTATCTGTAATACAGACAGAAAAAACGGAAAATAATCCGTAATACAAATGCACGTACTGAAAGAGAAGTGCGAAGTGCGAAGTGTGAGACAAGAGGCTTCTTGAGAATGTACGAACTATCTTGGAACAAATATCCGTAATGTCAGTAAAATTAAATGTACACTTCTAAATGAACAAAAATTTTAAAGTAATTTTTTTAATTAATAAGGAACCTTTCTACCTTTTTATTTTTTACACCCTAGAGTCATTTAAAGTAGCAGTCCAGATGTCTTATCAATTTCAACAGCAAGACATTTGAGTTAATATTCCATCTGGAACTATCACAAACGACACTACTACGACGATATAGTTATGCTAGCCCAAAACAGTTGCAACGCAGCAGTAAAAATCTGCCTTAAATATATTCTGCAATAAGAAGTGGAAAACTACTTAGAATTTAAAATGTATCATCTGAAAACTTGGAAAATCGCTTAATGTGCAATACCGTCTTGGTAATTTTTAAAATCTTCTAGACTATATAGAATCTTGAAACTAGAATTTACAATTCAATAGGAAGTGCACAAGGCTTTGCATGCCAATACGTCCGTTTCAAGCACACACGACCGACTTCCCAATTGAAAGATGAATGAAATCATTCAAATCGAAATTTCACTTCAATTTATTGCACCCACGGTATTATATGTTTAATATAAATTCATTTTATTATTACACCGTGCTATATTTGTATTTTTCTGGCTGGTCACGCACTCAGAGAAACTCATTGCAAATAAGTTGACCCGTTCAGGCTATATGAGAGGACATATAAATTTTGTTACACAGGCACATATATACATCCATGAACATTCACATTACTGCGCTGCTCCCCCCCCCCCAATGGGCCACCGACTCCTCACAAACCGCACCAATCGCGACACTGAAGATGTCGATTTACGGCGGTATCATGTGAGCGAGAGGTACTTCCCCGGTCTTGCCAGCCCAATTACGTAGCATAGGAGGGTGTAGTGTCATGTACTATGCATGGCACTACCTCCTCCTATGCCCCCCCACTGACAGTACCAAGTGACAAAAACCTTTAAACTAATTGGTAGGGAATATGGGGAAGTAGGTAGGACTTAAGGCTACTTCCCCATATTCCTAACTTATGGTCTAAAAGAGCGTTCGGCGTATGTAAGACTCAATAGGAGCGACATTGTCAATGCCTACTTGGCATATTGTGAAAGGGGGTGCAAGGTCGCTATCAGCTATTCATTCCTGCCGAGGCATTTTAGCTACCGTGTGTGAGCTGCCCTTGACGCGAGAATCGGGGGAAAAGGGACCCCGTGGTCTCTTTGGCCATTGTAAGACTAGTTAAATTAGCTATTATAAACATTCTCATATAGCGATACATCTCTCCCATCTGCGGAAGAGTGGGGGGGGGGTCAAAGGAGACTAGGTTTGGGATCGAAGGGGGTTCCTTTTCAACTATAAATCTAATTTCAGAGGAAGCTAAATTGGGCTTCACTTCGCTTCTACAGAATAAGTTCAGGTCTGAAAAAAAAAATCAATACTTACTTAAAATCCTCAAGTCAAAAAAGCGGACATTGATGATGTTAGTTTTCTGATTCGGATTGGAAAATTGTTATTACCAAGTTAACAAATTAAAAAACCAACGTTTCATCAATTAGGAAAAGTGCCGACAAGCTTTTAATCTTTCCTCATTAAATATAACGGTTGCCTTTTAAAAACCATTTTTTGTTAATTCCAAAAATATTAATTATCATCATCTATATCATAGTCATGAATAACTAGAATTATCCATACTGTAACCCCCGTAAAAATTTTAAATTTTCCTTCAGCAGTCAATGCAGTGTAAATATTTATTTGGAAAGTAAATGATAATAGAAAGTGAGAAATTGAAACCACATTTTATGTTTATGGACTGCCTACTAGCTCAAGGTTCCATCTACCTTCCAATTATGAATCGGACCAGTCCGATTGCACCATAAAATTGTATTGACAAAACACTTCATAAAGTTAATCACTTAAAAAAATGTTATAGAGCGTTTGTGGTACTGGTGTGTACTGATCACAATATCAATATTGTACATATTAGTTTCAACAAAGAATACCCATTGAATTTATTACACTGGGTTTCCTCACGTATGGTGGCATTATAATTTGAATATTTATTTCTTATTTATACTTCTGCAGTGAAAAAAATTGTGCTACATAATATCTAAACAAAATAAACATACTAATTTTGCAAAATCATAGGTTAATGAATAGGCAATGGAAAAAAAACATATTATATGAAGTCTGATACGTCTGTTACATAATTCATTATTATATAAAAAGTTCTCAATGTTTCTTGGTAACCATTTGTTAGCATCATTTTCTTTACCGACATTATTCAATCGAAATGCTATGTCTCGTCCGTAGCTCTGAACCGGAGCGTGGCGTTTGCTGGCTCAGCAAAACTTGGCACGCCTGGCCAACCAGTCCATTGCCAATTTCCATTACCCATCATCCAAAACGAAATATGCATAGACGATCACTTTTTCATTCAATTAAAATTGGCCACAAACCAAAACGGTTACACGTTTAGAGGGATAAGGGTAAATGCTTTTTGAGAACCCTAATTGTATATATTTCACGAACAACGAGTACAGGTGTGTTTCATTTCGCGGTTGAACGCCGAATCGTCGTTACGACTCATATTTTCCGTCATTTATTGTCGAATTGCCAACGGGAGCATTGAAAATCCATAAGCTTTCAATATTGTGATGCTAACTTGGGTTTTGTTCCCAAAGGTGGCTTGATCTGAATATCAAAATTGTGAAAAGTGTAATCAGTACTCCAAACACGTAAACCGAGGCCCTATCACTAGGATCTTTACTTGCTCGCTACCCGCCATCTGCACATTCCCTACCTGATACACCAAGTAAATTTGCTTGCATATTACGATATCGTAATATTGTTGAGATTAGAATCTGTTTTCTATCACAGAGAAATATTTTCAGATACCCAACTTATTTATAGTAATAATATAATGCTGAAGAATTTGTTTGTTTGCACACGCTAATCTCAGGAATTACTGGTCCAAATTATCTAAATATTATTGTGTTTAATGGTCCATCAAATCATGAAATGTGTTACGCAGGTGAAAGGGTGCTACTAGTTTTATATATTAGACTTCTAATTATAATTATACTAGCGATCTGGCCCGGCTTCGCCCATGATATACAGGGGCCGATTTGTTATCGTAACAGATCATACAATAAAATCCTTATCAAGAAGGCACTGTTTTTGTAAAAACTACCCCATAATCCGTTCTGTATATTTAGGGAAAATCGATCATATACCACACAGCTTTTGGGGATTTCGTTTTATAAATAAATAAATAACTTTTTACTTTGGACCAGATCCACATTGTTTATTAGTAGCAACATATACTCATTCTATGTTAATAATTTCAACAATGAAACCTACATCATTAAAATTCATCATCATTATCAGCCTTTATCGGTCCACTGCTGGACATAGGCCGCTCTCAATGAACGCCAAGACGACCGATCTCCTGCTACTCGCATCCATCCTGGACCGGCTACTGCACGAAGATCGTCTTTCCACCTGGTGGACGGTTCGTTTTCCTAAACGTGGCCTCCACACCAGAACCTGCCTGGTCCATCTGTCATCTGTTCTTCTGAGTGTGTGAGCAGCCCATTGCCACTTCAGCGAACCTGTTCCTCGCGTGATATCGGATACTTTAGTACTATGCCTTATGACTTCGTAACGAATTCTGTCGGACAGAGAAACATCCAACATAGCACGTTCAATAGTCCGTTGAGCTACCGCAAACTTGCGGACCAGTCTTACATTAAGAGGCCATGTTTCGGCCACCTAGGTTGTACTTTTGTATTCAAGCTCTTCGGTATAGGCTGTAGGAATTATGTTTTGCTACTCAAATATTTTATAAAAAAGTATATCTGTCATCTTTGACTGTTAGATGAGAGGTATTATCGGTATCGAAGAAATGTCACTTTTTTCTCTTCGGCGTGGCTTGGACGACGGTTTGTTGACGGTGACGCTATCTGCCTTCAGCAAATCTTAATGAAATAGTTTTATCTTTTCTGCCGTGAATCTATATATTCGTGATATAAGACATATTAAGTAACAATTATATATCATAAAAAGGGTGAGTTCTTGATTTCTTGCCGACGCCATGTTTCATATCCTTATTAATGCTAAATTTGCTTAATTCTCTCAAGTGAGCATTTCGATAGTATTATTTACATGATCTATATGGCTATTAATTTGATAGACCGTATCAATAATGCTTTAGTTGAATAGTATGTGGTACATGTGATAATTATTTGTTAAATTCTATTTAACTGTAACTGAGTATATATATTATCCGATTTTGGTTGGCTCATGAAGCCAAGAGAATGAGAATCTTATTGGTTGTATGTTCCTTTTCAGAGCTTTACTTTTATCACTTTTCTTTTTAATTTGGATGCAAAATGAAGATAAGATATCAGTATAATCTCCAACTTCGATAGTTGAGGATTGGAGGAACTAAGATGTCTTTTGGTGATATATATATATATATATATATATATATATATATATATAA
>JAFELO010000713.1:129863-140082 GCA_017140195.1 Eumaeus atala
GCAGTATACGATTATTTCACCGACCTTCCGGAATCTTTTTTTTTCTCGAGGGGATAAACAAGTTGTAGGTCAGGTGGAAGAAGTGTGTTGAACTAGATGGAGACTATGTCGAAAAATAAAAATAACTTTGGCTTAGAACTTTTAGATCCACCCTCGTGTATATATATATATATATATATATATATATATATATATAATGAATAACTTAAATCGTATAAATTTAATTATATTAAAAAATTCTTAGTGTAACATATTTCTCAAATCAGACCTTGTAGTAATAATTATTTGTTTTGTCTATTTACGTCAAAATGAACTTCGTAGTCGTAACAAATTAATTAAATCGTTATTTCATTTTAAACGGATTAATTTTCGGAACACTGTTTAAGATGATATTTTACCTTACTTACTCTTAAATAAATAAACAAGTCGACTAAGGTTCAAATATTACATGACTTAAATTATTTTATAGTCCAAGGAAAACACCAAAAGTCACCTTTTTTATCAATCTGACTGGAAGTATGTGGGTCATCAATGTTTTAAATCCTATGTTTAACTCTCTCAAAAAATCTTGTTACCCTTTCTAATTATTAAGGACATTTTCTCCTCCCCTCTAATGGACCACCGGCACAAACCACACGAATTGTGACATGACATAGCTATAAATTTTCGAAGGTTATATAAGGAAGAGATACCTACTACTTGCTATCCCTTTCGTGCTGGCCCAGCTCGGCTGCCATGCAGCATGACTCTACGTCTAAATTGAGTTGAATATATAAAAAACAAATGAAATTTTATCGCAAAATTTATATTTGATACGGTGAAATATGGGCACGCTGGCTGACGTTTTAATGGCCTCTTGACAGGATCTCGCCGGGCCCTCCACATCACTTCGTTACTGTGATTGTACGACCTGTTATATGTGCTATGAATAATCTCGCAGAACTTACAATTTTCTTGAGATCTTCTCTAAAAACGTATTACATGTTCACACCATTATTTAAAGTATAAGTATTCTTTTTATAGTTCCTATATTATAAAACTGGGTAGGGCTGAGCTGTAAGCTACTACCGGGGTCCATAGGTGGCAGATAATGGATCGTCCGTAAGATATTACCGCTAGCTGTTTCGATAGTCCTCGACTATGCAGCGGCAGATTTGAGAGTGTAGTAGGTAATACTCTAGAAAAAACTACAAAAGACCCAATGATATTTCTGTGACCTGGCGAGTAAGTGCTGCCAGTAAATTGGCACTCCCAGTATCTTAGCAGCTTCAGGTAGGTCGTCGAGTGGAGATGCAGTGGATTGGTACAGTTGGCAGCCATTATTGTCATCCGTGACAAACAGCGATGTGGAAGGCAATGCGAAAAACCACATAATATTTTCTCAGGACAATCACTATGGCAAGTACAACACAAACAATAGCCCTCAGTCCCAGGCAGGCCTTCAATGTTCAGAGGGTGAGAAGAATCTGCGGGTGTGCCATAAAGAGTGCTACGTGGAATGTTAAGAGTATGTACACAAGCGGTAAGTAGAAGAATATTATAGAGTCCTAGGGATTAGAGAGTCTCCCCACCATGGTTAAAGCCCTGTCGTGGCGGTGGGGCTTAGTAGCGTGGGGTGAACCCAGGCGAAGCCAATTGAACTAAGGGGGATCTTTGCACCCCTCTTATAAGAAGAGGGGACTTAAGAGCAATGGGAGGTGGCGCTTTTGCGCATGGGGCAGGAGGCGAGGATGAGAACCTCACCCCATTGCACTGTCCCAAAGTCAGTGGGGTTGTCCTGTAGTGCGGGGTAACCCCATCTGTGGAGGTAAAGTTGGTCCCTTAGGGGGCTGACTGGCCGTCGAGGTGCCCTGAAGATCTGATATTCCGGGGCACTTCCCCAAGGGCAGCACTGAGTGCACTCGCGGTGGTTTTTATGTGGTATTTGGCACTATCATGTGCCGCGAGTTCACCACTGGACCCCACCCACGGCCGATGAAGGCACGTAAATGCGTTTCCCCGCGTCAACAAAAAAAAAAAAGCAACTAACGATTCCAGATTAAAGGGTGCTGGAATAAAAGTTTCTGAAGACTCTCTTACTTACTATAGCGGAAATAACGACACAGAGCATAGTAATGGGTTTGACGTTCTGATCAAGAAATATCTCAAAACATTTGTTATAAATTTCCATCCAATTTCAGATCGTGTTTTGCTTTAACAATTGAGTGTTAAGCCGGTTAACATAAATATTGTGCAAGTTTATGCTCCCCACGCAAAGAATGATCATGATATTTTGATCGACCCTTTTTACGGGGATATCACACAGGTTCTGCGGAAACTCAAGGCCCACGAATGCAACATTGTGATGGGCGATTTTAAAGCTAAGATTGGCGTAGGAGTTGTGAATGGTGTTGTTGGAAGCTTTGGTTAGAACGAGCGCAATGATCGGGATGATCGGGTGGTACAATTTTGTCAAGAGCATAAGCATATAGTTTCAAACACTTTTTTCAAATTACAAAACATATGTTTGGACATCTCCAGCCCATACTCCTTAGCACATCGTCAGGAATTAAATTGATTACATACTGGTTAATCAGCGTTCTAAAAGTTGTTTTAAGTCTATAAAAATATATCCAGGAGCAGATATATACCCAGATCATAACCCAGTAGTGGCAAAAATATCAATAAAAGTGATAAACTCTTTGCACCCAATAAAAGACCCAAAATCAACGTGACAAAATTACGCCAGAAAAATGTAAGACACGAAGTATACGCAAAACTCAATAACAAGATGAATGCGCTACAACAACGAGAGATGATGTTAGCAATGGAACCAATATGAACTTGCGACAATTTCAAGTCTACTATAGTGACGGAAATACTTACACAAACTCCAATTATTAAAAAGAAAGATTGGACAACAGATGATATACTTAAGATAATGGAAGAAAGGCGTGGATAGAAGAGTGTTGGTGCGAAGAAGTATAAAGCTATTCATAAATAGATCAGAGAGAGATGCCAAGAAGCTAAAAATAAATTTAGAAGAGAAACATGACTATTTCAATGTGTTTTACAAAATTATAGAAATAGGAGGCAATAAAATATCTTATGTTTAATATACCTTATTGGGTGATGACGGAAAAGTCACGATGACAATAGAGGAGAAATTACGAACTTGGTATGTGAAGAATTTATTAAGCGATACAAGAGCAGTTGCCGATGTGTAGACTGTTATCGCTGCCAACTAGGGACCCGATATAATAAAGGCAGAAGTCCTCAGTGCTATCAAAACTGCAAAAGACGGACAAGCTGTTGGTCCAGATGAGATAACCCGTGAAATTCTGAAGCTACTGATGGAGGAAAATATACCGATTTTTGTGCGATTATTTAATGCTATATACGACACTGGTGTTATTCCATAGGACTGGTTGCATTCCACTTTCGTAGTTCTTCAAAAAACTAGTAACGCGAAGAAGTGCAATGAATACATAACAATATTATTAATGAGTCATGTTTTGAGAACTTTCCTGAAGCTAGTCCACAATCGAATATATCGAAAAGTTGAAGAAAATATTTCAAACACTCAGTTGGATTCAGAAATGGTTTTGGAACGTGTTTCGTACTTTTTGGTTAACAGGTGCTAATGCAACATAGCCGGGATATGAATCATTTAGAATACGTTTGTTCGATGGATCATGAAAAAGCTTTTGATAGAGTTCAGCACGAAAGCTAATACGAATTTTATATCACATAGGTCTCGATCAAACCGATATATCGATAATTAAGCACCTCTCAACTCAACCTCAGAAAGCGCTAGTACGAATCGACCAAGTATCATCCGATGACATAAAATCAAGCGTGGTGTATAACAGGGGTGTATTATCTCCTCTTTTTTAATATATACGCAGAGGCAACGTTTACAGAAGCCTTCGAAAAGGAAAAGAAAATATTACGGTCGATGGTTATCTAATCTATAACCTGAGATATTCAGATGATATCATTTTAATAACTTCTAGTTTCGAGGACTTACAGGCAGTGCTGCCTTGGCGTGTCGATAACGTTAGTGGGAGATATGGTCTCAATATAAATTTAAAAAAGACCAAAACCGGATTGTTGGGAAGTCATCTTTCTCTTCAACGCCGTCTTTAGTTGTGAACGAAAGTCGAGAAACGAAGTGGTGCAGAGAGTACATTCATATAGATATTTGGGATGTATTGGCAACGATCAAGTTGACCATAGCTTAGAGATGCAGTGCCGAATAGAACAAGCTCGCAGCGTATTGAATGAACTTAGTTACCTTTTCTGCAACCGATCACTGAAAGTGTCTAAGTCTCTACAAGGGTGCGTTTGGCACAATGCTATGTGTTTTCAGAGTACGGCATCGAAACATGGATTCTGACTAAGAAAATGAACGATCGCTCTGAAGCATTTGAAATGTGGGCTTACAGAAGAATTATAAAGATATCGTGGACTGATAGAGTCACGAAATAAAAGGTGTTGCAGTTAGTCAATACAAAATCTGTGGTATTAAATACTGTAAAATGCCAAAAGCTACAGTATTTTGGTCATATAATACGCAACGACAAATACCAGCTTCTTCAAATTATAGTGCAAGGGAGATTCCAATGCGGAAGACCACCTGGTAGAAGAAGAACCTCATGGCTCAAAAATCTCAGGACGTGGTTCAACCTGAACACCAGATCTATATTTCGCGCGGACGTATCAAAGATTAGGAAAGCCTTAATGATAGCCGAACTCCATTAGAAGATGGCACCTCAAGAAGAAGAAGATATTATAAAAAAATATAGACTTGCAATCGCAGGCATTACGACTGTCGACGTCCAGAAACATACGCATTTTCCTGCCATTTCTTCACCTCAACTCATTAGTTGAGGTGAAGAAATGGCAGTATAAAAGTAGCCGGCTACTCACAAATCGCACGAAACTTGACAGCATAGCTGTCCCTTCACGGCGATGACATGTGAGCGAAAAGTGTCTCCACGGTCGTGCCGGCCTAATTCGCCAGTAGTACCTCGTACTAATACACTTAATAATAATGTGTAATGTTCCGAGGAAGGCTACACGTTGACCCCTTTTTCAGTACACAAATATCTACTGAACATGGGCAGATACCTACGTAATGTTAGGGGAAGACAAGACAAGCGTAGCGGACAGACCTACGTTCTTTTAATACCTCGCGTATTAAAGTGATAATGGAACGAAATAAGGACTCTGAGGTACTCTCTCGCACCCATCAGCGGGCCAGTCCCGGCTGATGGAACGGAAGGCCGAAGATGGCACCATAACTTCATCCAAGGCTGATATTTTGAGAGAGGTGGAGAACGTCTGTATACGGCAGTACTGTTCGACACAACCGGGTGTTTTGTTTGGCTAAAGATTCTCGAGCCAAACTCACCCAACATTATATGGCAGATATTCCGGACGAGATTTGAACGGCCCTGAAACCATACAAGAAAAATAAGGTGCCTCGGTGAGGATTTCCATTCATTTCTTGGTGAGGAATTACAGCAGAGCTTTAGAGAGCGGGTGGCGTGCTATGCTATATTAATTTCGTAGCTCTCCAAGGTGCTGGACCAGAAGCGTGTGGTGCTCTTCTTCAGAAAAGGTGATAAAATATTATTGACTTTAATACGTGATTCAGAAGTGATATATGTCTATAGTACTTACTACAAACCTATATCACTTCTGAACCACGTTTACAAGCTGTTTTCAAGGGTTTCCATGGACCATATATCGCGCAGGTTTGACGACTTCCAACCTCTCGAACAAGTCAGTTTTCGTAAAGGCCTAAGTATCGTAGACTACATTCGTACGCTGCGCCAGGCTATACATGAAACGGAAGTATAATCGGTCTTTATGTCTAGCATTTGTGGACTACGAAAAGGCCATTTGTCGATTCAGTGGAGACATGGGCGGTATTCCAGTCATTACAGCAGTGCCACACCGACTATCGATATATTGCAGTGTTGAAGTGTTTATAGAAGAAAGCCAAAATCTATTTCCGATTACAGAATAAGAGCTCAAAACCAATGTAGCTGCAGAAAAGGTGTGAGAGATAGTGTAATTTCTCTGAAACTGTTCACTGCTGCACTAGAAGATGTCTTCACCTTCCCTTGCACCTTCAATTTGCCGGCTATATCGTGGTCATGACAGAATCGCTGGAAGACTTGAGTAAGATGCACATAGACCTGGATACAGTTCCCCGGCGTGTAAGTCTTATATTGAACTTGGATAAGTTGAAAGTTATTTCCAATGTTCACGTTACCTCTATACCAGATCACGTGGGAAACTCTGTTCTCGAAGTTATTAATCAGCACACGTACCCGGGACAAATTGTTCAACAAGATTTTTTCATCAAAAATATAAACATTGCCTTTAAGTTGAATTTTTTTAACCAGTGTGTGTTACCAGTGATGGCATATGGAATCAAGACTTGGCCGCAAAATGTGGGCCTCTAAACCAGCTCAATATCAACGTGCCACGGAAAGAAACGGAAAGAGCTATGCTAGGTATCTCTCTGCGAGTTATGGCCGGAATTCGGAAATCCGCTAGAGAACCAGGGTAACCGACATAGCTCAGAGAATCAGCAAGATAAAGTAGCAATGGGCAGGCCACATTGCTTGCAGAACCGATAACCATTAGGGTAGAGAGGTTCTCGAGTGGCGGCCCCGCACTCGACGACGGAGTGTTGGATGCCCTCCTATCTGGTGGGGGAGGCCTATGTTCAGCAGTGGACATCATGCAGCTGAGGACGATGATGATGATGTTGGGGGAAGCTTTTTTCCATATTAATTGTCAGTTTAGACCGGGAACTTGACCTCTCTTATTTAGGAGATTGGCTACAATGATGGCCAGTTCAAGAGAGATCCGAGAGAATCTCGTCGATGATGGCGTCATTATCGGCCGATCTATTCACAGCATTTCGAAGAAGTATTGATTATAATTACGGAATTCCACTTTTTAGCCATTACTAGGGTTATTATTACTCATTACAATTGACCAAAGATTAAGCATGAGAAAAAGCTTCGTAACGTGTAAACATGAGGTAAAGCTTTCCTACCTGGTTTTCTAACTCTCGCGTCACAATATTAATTATTGTGTAACTGTACTGAATAGGTATCTAATATTTATTAATATGTAATAGATAAATGTGTTTTAAAGTCGTTACAGGTAGTCCAGTAAAATCGTGCAATAGTGAATAAACTAAACCGAAGGATAAAATATATAGCGACGTAAAGGCGCAATTCAAGACGGGATCGAGTTAACAGCCGTAAGACACTTTCTGACGACCCTAGTCTAGTTAGTGGTGGTGACTATATAACTTTCTGCAATTCGTTATATGATATACAAAACTTCAAACAAAAAGTTTGCAATAAAAACTTTTTGTTATAATTATTTTACGACGAGCTTTTCTAAGACTGGTTGAGACATATAATTTGTGCTGTCTACGTTGTACATTCGAGTTTTATTGCATTATTTTAAATAGTGCACTCAATGTTCCCTCATTCACCTATTCTAATGGGACGCCAATCTAGGAGGGCTGGAGAGAAGTCAGGCGCAGGCGTAGGAGGCTTAACGTGCTCTCCGAGATACGGGGCGAGACATTTTTTGGATTGTTATCAGAAATTGAAAAATCCCAGTAATACTTTGGTCCGACCCGGAATCGAGCCCGGGTCCTCACAACTGTGACTAAACACTGACCAGGCCTACTACTAGACCACAAGTCTAGATAGTATTGAAAGACTTTTTTTTATAAAAAATTTAGTTTATAAGTTTATTAATATACTTTAGGAAGAGCCAAGTTGTCTGAGAATGTGTATCGTCATAGAAAATATCGTTGGTTATTTTTCTAAAATTTACAAAACAGAAGAAAAGATTCAATGTTGGATTGTAAAGAATATTGGCGCAGGACCAAAGTTGGCTACAAACTAGATTAAAGTCTGAGTGATTTTTAAATTCATATAGTATGTAAGACAAACCCTGACTTTCCTTAACGTGTTTGCATAATATAGGTACATATATTTGTAGCATTAAAATAAAGCAAGAGACGACAAAACAGGAGACTACTTCGATGGCAAGTCAGTCTCCCAAGAGACCCTACAGGTGTAGTCTTGCACCACAGAATCGCCGGGGAAGGGCATATGAGTGATTTTTCCCATTCTCGCCCATAATTTGCTTATTAGTTTTGTTTTCGTAAGAAAAATGCATTTGTACATCATCCGACCGTTCTTGGGTGAGTAGAAATGGTGCGTCGGTGTCAGTATACGGATGCAGGGGCTTTAGTGGTAAGGTAAAGTGTCTTAAAAACTATTTTTCATTTCTGTGTTTATACTGAAACAGAAATAAAGTGTAATACTTTGAATCCGTTTAAAAAAATAATGATATGATAGTAATAGTATGTAACGGTATATATATATATATATATAAATGTCTTCGTTGGACCGTAACCGATATCCTTATCGGTCCACTGTTGGACATAGACCTCTTTCAATGAATGCCAAGACGACCGATCTCCTGCTACTCGCACTTTTTTGTAAAAAAAAATGTAGCGCTTATGAATATTTCTGCCTCCTGAATATGTAAATACCAATTCAAAACCACTGCGAGAGCCTTCGGCCACCGTGATGGGATGCCTTGAATCTGTGAGCGACAGGACAACCTGGCTACTGAACGGTATCCAGCTAAGTGCTGGTCTTCATCAAGAAAGTGGATCACTCCGGCCGTTATAGTTAATTATTAGTTTAAGAAAAGAGCATACCTTAAAATCTAGTCTTGCAGATGTCTATGGGCGTCGGTAGTCACTGCCCACCTGTTCGTTTGCCCCTATCTCAAAAAAAAATCTAGAGTGACCCTTACAAGGCTCAGGTGGGGCCAGCCTGATCCTCTGGCTGCGGAAAATTGTTAGTAGTCCTGACCTAAACTAGAGTCGTATAGTGACTTTTTTTTGATCCCTATGAGGTCACGACGACAAATGACCGAACATCAGCTTATTCACATTTCATGAGATTATCTTTTATTCCATGACTATTTTAAATAATTATGTTTTTTCTTGTATTATTTATGAAAATATCCCTCTATGTACGCATTTGTTAAAACGTTATAATAGTTGTAATTAAAGTTGTTATTCTTTAAAAAAGGCGCAGGATCGAAGGATGTACTATCCGTGGCACGGTGGTGTTACACCGCCAACTTCCTAACTCCGGACAAGTATTAGAATTTTAAATATCCCAATAGCACTTTTTGTTTGGTCCGATCCCACGATTCGAACTCGGGAACTCAAGTCTGTAGCTGAACATACCACACTTCCACTCGACTATAAGGCTGTTAATAAATAATAAAAATAATATGATATAATTGCGTCATAAACTGTACTACCAGCAGTATATTCCTTGCTTAGTAATTATGGTCGGCCGGTGTAAACCGCTTTACTCATAAACAATATACAGACTGTTCGTTTGTTGTTTCTATATTAATTAAACCCGCGTTAATATCGAGCGTTTATGTGTTGGCAGGGAAAATATATAATATACACAGTGCTATACCTAAGCTTTGTTATTGTTGTACGAATAGTAAATCAGGAGGTTTTATAGCTTAACCAGCTGTTTCCGTCCGTTAATCTAAAGGCTTCTTAGCTATGGTTAACGTCAAGACTGACCGAGACTTTTTTTTAGAAAAAAGGATCGAAAATGTCCTACCTGCTTTGAAAGTTATGTAAATGATGGATTTAATTTCTGGTTTTCGGTAAGATGGAGTTGAATCGGGTCGACATGACCTGGTAGGTAACTCTCCCTCGCACGATACCACCGAAAAGTACGACCTCGTTTCAAGCCGCACAAGTGATAATCGTGTGGCTTGTGAGTTTCCGATAGCCCTATGGAGGAAAGAAGGCGAAACATCCATATAACAAGTATGTTATGGGCGTTGTTCATAAAGATAATAAAGGTAGAGAAGGTTTTTTTTTTTTCTTTTTTTAAGAGGGACCTATTACTGTTGGCGGAGCTGTTGCCCTCGCCCCTACAGTTCGTCGGGTCTACGGAAGACCTTTTGTCTTCAGGTTTTAGGTGGACGAAAGGGGGACAGACCCCCCTCTTTTCCCGCAGATGGGAAGAAGCATACCGGAATTTTTGTGGGCATTACCCTATCGTGATTTATTTTTGGGACCGAACAGGGGGAAACGGTCCCCCTCCCCACGCTAGTGGGACGGCGCGCGCACGGTGCC
>JAFELO010000714.1:1825-103414 GCA_017140195.1 Eumaeus atala
CCCCACAGTTTCTGTGGAGATGACCAGCAGTGATGTGATCGCGCGTGACTTGCGGATGGAGTCGCTGGAGGAGTTTGTGGTTCGATTCTCGAGCGCTATGTTTGATAGGGCAGACAATGGACCGCATGTTCATTTACGCGACCTGGCCCCGCTGCATGCGCGACCACCTGACATGAGAACTTATCCGCGTGGACTCCCCTTAGTCGCACGGCGCGGCGCTTTATAGGAAAATGACCTTCTTTCGGACCTTAACTTATGCTATCGGTTTGGGCAATTGATACAATGTTTGGGGTGAAAATAGGGAGCCGACAAACCTCTCCCCCGCAGATGAAAAAGATGAATCGATATGAGAGTGATTATAGTAATTAACTGTTATTATCATGGCCAGAGAGACCGCGGGGTCTTTTACCTCCTACATCTGACGGAGGGTGATCCCGCGTGGTAGCTAAAATAGCGTCGATAATGTATGCCGCGCCTCCAAAACAGGGCAGCTCTTCTGATCAATCTGTCCCATGTACACGGTTGAATATATTCAAGCTGCGACCGAATAACCTTTATTCAACTTCTCAGCAGCTCCCTAATAAGGAATAGAGGCTTTCCGTTTAATTTTATTTAAATAAAAAATCCAAACTTAAAATAACATCGATAATCGTAAAACTAGCCTCTCTACTGAAGTGCAGCTCACGTGTTCTGCTGAGTTTACTGGCGGCGCGCCAAGAGCTATCCGGAACCGAGACGTACGATACACACTTGACGATATTATATGTATTTATTAGCTCTATCGACACTTTTTATCGTGCCACTGTTTTTGATTGGGCAACACTACGCTTGGACTTTAACAACTAGCTTTTTTCCGTGACTTCGTTCAAATAAAGCCACGTGAAAATGTTAGTATTTATATCATCATCATCCTCAGCATGGGTAAGTGACCCATCTCCACCCATGCTCCTACCCACCTCTCGGTACGGAGCGAGTCAGGTGAGATGCACGGGGGTTTGCTTACCGGCTCTGTTCCCTAACGTGCAATTCTTCACTCCCTACACATTATTTAAGTGCCCTCTCGTTATTTCACTCTCCCCTTTAAGTGTACTTTAGTAAGCTTGTGTATTCAATTTTATAGCATAATGTTACATACAGGTGATTAGCTACAGAGAAGTGCCCGGTGTCCCTTGCACTTGAGCCTGCCTTTCATCATGGGATCACATATTCTCATAACTGCTACGTTGCCACAATTATTCATATATTTATATACTTGTCACCACTTATGCATCTTACGTTTTGCCAATACATAGGCAGCCCTTAATCCTAATCATTTATATTACTCAGTCTTATCATTTATATTACTCAGTCTTATCATTTACATTACTCAGTCTTATTTCTTTTATATAGATCTTACAACCAACGGTGGCTTATCCTGATCTTAAATTGTACTACCAAAATACTCGCGGGCCACGCACCAAGACACAACTGTTGAAACGGGGCCTATTCTTGTCCGAATACGACGTTATTTCATAAACAGAGACCTGGCTACTGGCAGGCGTAAGTGATAGCGAGTTGTTTAACGATAGATACATTATCTGGAGCGTGAAAGATACTGAGGTGGCCTAGTGCAAGCCGTTCACCGTCGGATCGCAGCAGTGGAACGCCCAGAAAGGCGCTCTCCAGCGGAATATGTCTGGATCACTACCACGCTAAAAGTAACGTTCCGGCGGTCACACACAAACAAAATTCACATCTGCACTATATACTTGTGCAAGGAAAACTTGGGCAATTCTTTTAACATTCAACTGCAAAACTTTTCAGAGCAGCTGTCGTTCCTAACGATTTGTTTTTAACAATGGGAGATTATAACTTAAGTAATGTCGACTGGGATGGCGACACTAACTATTTGCAGCCCAGAGAATATTACGCGAATCACAATTGATGTTGAAACGCATTTACGCGCCTTCACTGGCCCTGGGTGGGGTCCAGTGGTGTGAGGGGCTCGCCGCACATTATATAGTGTCGAATACCTCAGCTAGCCGCCGCCTTTGGTGAGGTGCCCCGGAACAGCAAATCATCAAGGGGCAATTCAGCCCTCGTAGAGACCGACGCCACCTCAACAGATGGGGTTCTCCCGCACCACAGGACAACCCCTCCGACTTTGGGACAGTGCAATGGGGTGAGGTTCTCATCCTCGCCCCTTATCACGTGCACAAAAGCGCCGCCATTTTTTGCTCTTTTGTCCCCTCTTCTTATAAGAGGGGTACAAAGAGCGGCACTTCATCCTGCTCTTCAGTCCTCTCTTCTTACAGGAGGAGTACTAAGAGCCACCCCCTCGGTTGAATTGGCTTCGCCCAAGGTGTCTCGAATCATCCCAGGCTACTGAGCCCCACCGCCACGATAAGGCTTGAACCATGGTGGGGTGGCTGATTTCAACCTCAGTATAACTTGAATAGAAACACAAACCTTAGAATTCTAGATTATGTCCTGTGTAACAAATGCGTGTGTGAAGGCGTGTAACGATCCTTTAGTACCATAGGACCCTCAGCACAGGTAATTACATATAACTTAGTACATTATCCAGGAGGATAAACTGGAAACAAAACGTAAATTGAAGTATTTTTATAACAAAGCCGACTACGAGGCTATTTCTTTATCATTAAATGAGATAGAGTAGAACCTGGACCTGAATAATACGCCTCTTGATAAAGCCGTCGGTCGATAAATTTTACGCTTATTTATATAATATAATAGATAGACACGTCCCTCACAAAATAATTACCCCTACCTCATCTCCACCATGGTACAGCTGTTCGCTTATAAAACTACTGAAGGAGAAATACAAATGTAATAAAAAATATCAGACTTATGGTAACATAGCCGACCATGATACGTTTTGCCTCCCTTGAACAAGAGTGCTATAGTACCTATATCTCCGGAGACGCAATAATTGAGTACCCAAAAATGTTTTGGTCTTTCGTAAAGTCAAATAAAAAGGGATCTAATTCACGTCCGTCAATATTGTACTAGGGACAGTCTGCAGATACTGGTGAGAGGGTCTGTAATCTTTTTGCATCTCATTTTCAATCCACATCGACCCGCAACAATAGCTTACATAATTCACCTTTAAATTCTTTAGCGTCACGTAATATATCAACCAATGTTAGCAATGTGAAGATTACCGTAGTTTTAGTTTTAAAAGATTTGGCTAAAGGTGCCGGACCAGGTCAGATTGAACGCATATTTGCCATTAAAAGCGCAAAACTATTATCTGTACCACTATAAATTATATTCAAGCGTTCAGTCACTGAAGGATTCGTGCCTCAAATTTGGAAATTAGCAACCGTTACACGAATACATTAAACTGATAGCAAAAACGATGTCAAGAACTACAGACCTATATCGAATTGTGCCTCTTTGCTAAAATATTTGAACGTATAGTATATTCTCATGTTTATTCTTCCTGTCATCATTTTTCATTCCAGAACGGCACGGATTTTTAAGGACTGCGTTCAACTTCATCTGTCCTGTTATCTTTCACAGAGTATGTTACAGTGAGCGTGGAGTCTGGAGTACAAGCTGGTGCTATTTTCACGGATTACAGGAAAGTATTTGATAGTATTGATCATCAAATACTGCTGCTGTTCGCTGGAGTTCATGGAATTTCTTCCAAAGGTTTACCTCCTACATCGAAAACAGGTCACAAGCGGTAGTAGTGAATGGTTTCTCTTCAACCTGGAATAAAGTCCCTTCTGGAGTTTTCCAGGGCTCTCTGTTAGGTCCACTACTTTTTAACATTTTTGTAAATGATGTAGCTTCTTGTTTCCAAAATTCCAATTTTCTTATGTACGCAGAAGATATGTAAATATTTGAGGAATTAGATTCAATTCACGACTCTAAGCTATTGTGAGACGATTTAAAACGATTTGAACAGTACTGCCTTCGTAATAATAATTACAACTGAAAACTAACATATGTTACAGCGTAACGTGCACTCGAAAACTTAACATTATACAAACAACATATGAAATAAACAATCAGATGTTACAGCGAGTAGATAACATCGGAGATCTTGGAATCATTCAAGATTCTAAATTAACTTATGAAAGACATATAGACCAGATCTGCAATAAGGTGAACAAAACTATGGGCTTTGTCTTCCGATAAAGTTCACAATTTAACCGTATAAACGTAATAAAGATAGAGAACTATTGTTCCTTCGTGCGTAGTGTCCTTGAGCTCACAAGTATTGAATCACCGTTGCAACGTTCATATTAATAGAATTGAATCCATACAACGCAGATTTCTAGCATTTTTACAATACAGGCTAGGAATTGATGACTCCAACTACGAGGCAAGGTGCTGTAGACATCACTGTGTGTAGGTAACACCATTATATAAAAGACGAGAAATCGCCGACATTATTTTTCTGGTTAAAATCTTTCAAAGTCGCGTAGATTCACCACATTTACTCTTGAAGATTAATCTGAAAACACTAACTATTAGGCAACCAACATGTTTCGATATTCCACAGACCTTTTCGAGCTACAGACAGAATTATTTTCTTATACGTGCCGCAAAAAGCTTAGATAATGTAGTAGTCTCTCCACGGGTTGATTTGCTTTCCTCTACAGCACGAGATTTCCAAAGTACTTTGACAGAATTATGGTTTCACGGCTCTCAAACAAAATCTAACATATAGCTACCTTTTATAACTCAAGAAAGTTAATATGTACAAAACTAAACTGTAAGTACGTACATAAAGTTACATTCATTAATTTTAATTTATCTCTGAGAACGACGAGCCAGATACTTAATTGCTATTTGTAAATGAAAATATTTAATTGGTGTATAGTTTTATCGATCAATATCTTATATGTCACTGTTTGTTTTCCAAACAAATAAAAAAAATATATTACAAAGACGTACAAAATTTAAGAAAATCTTTAGAAATAATAAAAAAAAGGTACAACTATATGTTGGAGGTGCTGGGATTTGAACACAGGACTTTCATCATGCAAAGCAGACACTCTACCACTGAGTTACACCCCCCGTTAATAATGGGTGAAATGTTTACTTTTATTTCTGTATTATTTAAAATATACTTTTACTTTTAAGGGGCCCGATTTTGATTATTACTATTAAAGATACATCTTATGGTACCAATCACCGTAAAGTGACAGCTGATGGCCACTGGTGGAGAGGTGAAATGTAGGGAAACGTAGCATGATATGAAGCGGATGCCTAATGGGCGTCGGCAGTCATGTGAGGGCTCGTTAGCCCTACTATACTATAAAATATATGTCCGAATAAATATACTAAAAATCCTCAAAAGTGGAGGGTGATTAGTAAGGAGCAGGGGGGTGAAAGGTTTTATTTTTTACACATATCTGGCAAACCATTGAGAACAACGTAATTATTATCTCTACATCATTTATTTTGAAAAGTACCAAGAAATACGGTGAGCGTCTCAAACCCGTCCATATAAATGCACTTGTCAAATTATGCATTTTGTAAAAACAGCTTAAACGCATGCGTCTAAGGTTGCCTTTACAAGGAAATATGTTTATATTTTTCAAATCTTTTAAATGGAATCTGCATTGTATTTACTTAAAATCATACACGTTAGATTGACATTGAAAAGTACGTTTGTGTATCATCACGGATGCTTTACATTGACAGTTGAATATGAAATCGTATATCTTGTACTTTTGTGAATGAATGTTCTACATGAATAGACTAAATTATTATTTTACTAATTATGTTATAGCCTCTCATCATCGTTATTATCAGCCCTTATCGGTTCATTGCTGCAAATGGGCCTCTTTCAATGAACGCCATGACGACCGATAATAATTGTCTATTCCCTTTGATTTACAAAAATAACAAGATACACAGTCAGCGTGTCAAAACCGGCCATATGCAGGATATACACATATAGAATAGATATAAAAGCAAATTAAAATCATACACGTAAGGTTGACTTTACAAAAATGTATATACAAACACGGATGCTTCAATGACAGTTCAGTGTCAAACCGTGTATCTTGTATTTTTGAGGTAGAATTATTTTCAGGTGAATCAAACAAGTAGTCGCATGACCTCATGGCAAGAGTCACTCACTCAAGATCTTGACGCTTTGCAATGACGTCCAAGAAGGAAGCTGGCGAGAGGGCGAGAGAGGAGGCCGCAGACTTTCGCCCCGCAGACGACGAACGCAGGTACGAAGCAGGAGCTACGCCTTGCGGCTCCAGCAATAGTAGTGCCCCAGTGCTCGTGTGGTGAGGGGCTGGAACAAGGCCCTTTTAGACGTGACGTCACGGGGACTGTTCAAAGCCGAGCCGTGTCCGAGGAGTAGAATTCCGGCCTGTCACTGGGGAGACCATGTTGCCTACAGATCCGGGATCCTCTGGATTAGGCCTTGCCCTAATCCCGTTTTATCGATATTGTACCCCCAAATGCAAATTTCAACATACGGCCTAGGGGCTGATATTCACGGGCGTCGATGGTCGTGAATGGCTCTGATTTCTCGCATGTTTCCGTATATTATAAAAAAAAATCTACTGCATCAACAAAAAAAAAATGCCTCCAAGGAAGGTACCAAACCGACATAGATACTTAAGATTGAAATTTGCAGTATTTATCACCATTTTTTGAGCGTATCATATAATTAGAACATAGCTGAAACGCGATGAGAGTTTGCTTGTAACATAGATGAGCAGACGTACAGTCAATTTTATTTATTTTTTATTCATAAAATATCTATTGTTGTTCATGGGCGTCGTTAGTCGTAAAAAGGCTCCGATTCCCGTTTGACCCCCTATTCTATAAAAAACACTCCAATCATGCCAGTCCAATTCAGGAGCCATGTAGCATAGCAGTACATCTTAATAAAGTATTGCTCTTAGTTTAAGCAGACGGCTCAATTAAACGACACTGCAGCATCAACGATTTTTGAGAAAATATTACAATGTAGCTTTAATATTAAACGTACCTACCCGATAGGCGGCCGCTCGTTCATAACTTATAATATTAAAAGCAAACAAACCCTCATTATAATACTAGTATAATAAAACAGGGCAGTTAATTCTCGTAACGAGCGCGCCAACAAGAAGATACGGTAACGGCGGCAATTTTGAAAACAGCAAATGGAAAATGGCGGACTGTTATGGCGCGAACTCGCTAGGCAAATTGAAAGTAAGATCCTGTGTATGGACTTCCTATTATATTTATGTACATTTGTGGTCTCAAATTTAAATGGACGTTAATTGTATTTAAAAGGTATATCCATTTCATCATCTATGACAATATTTGGAATCAACCTTTATGAATAATTAATATTAAAAAAAAATAGGTCATGAAAATAAATAATATAATGGAATAACTACTTATTTTCAAAAACCTATTTTATTTTGAAATTGCGCACTTAACGAATATCAAAAACCTATTACTTATTACAATAAAAGTACTTTTACGGATTCCATCTCGGTTTATTTAATTATTTAATTAGCGCAATGTTTCAGAAGCTTCTTCAGAGCTATGGTCACGATCGGACTTAACTTAAAACATCAACCTAATTACTTCATAGTTATTTTAATATTTACTAACATTAAGTGAATCAAAATATTTTAAATAGGTAATTTCTCGGTAAATAAAACAGGTTGAAGATGTGTTTTATTCTCTTCTAAATTCAACAATAATTTCTACAAATATCCAAAATTGTTTGTATCAGTACCGACACACAACTGGAATTTACTTACTGAAAAGTATGTGTTGTGTGAGGGAAGATTTTGAAGAAAGAAAAGTAAGAAAATGTCAAATTATTTGGCCACAACACTAAGGACATCTAGAATAGTTTAAGATAAAACAATAAATAGTATTAAGAAAACATAGTGCGCCTTTAGGTTGCGCCAAATTAGTAAAGTTTGGCATAAGCTAGGTAGTCTTGCATGGTGATACTGAAGTTCGGGACAATAGTGTCAGTGGCGGTTTTTGATAGGCGTTAAAAAGGCGGACTTTTTTGTGTTTGAATTTTTCAGGTGCGGGGTCGGGTTGCCGAGATATTCGTGTTTTTGTGGGTCGGCTCTTGTACTAGGAAAATAAATAAGTCATCGATATAGACTTGTCCTGGTTTGACCGTGCGGTCCCGGGGCAGGGGTGTATAGGTGACTTACTCGTGGCGTCCTTTTTTGTTTTTCTTGTTGTGCTGCGTCTCTTTGAGGTGTTTCTGTTTGTGTCGGACGTGTACGGATCTGGTTCCCGCCATTTGTTTACATCGAATTTCAATTTGGTGAAACTTTGACGGGAATTGTGTCTGGTGTACTTGTGTGTTTGGGTGTGTTTCTGTCGTTGTTAGCATCTTTGCTGGCGCGAACATGTCGGGGGGAGATGGTTTTAGGGGAGGGGGACGATTTCTTCAAGGGGAAGGGGCGGGGGTCGCTCTAAGGGGAACTCAGTGGATATGGAGGTGCTAGAGAATCTATCCTCGTTAGCATCGTTATTGGAGGCTGAGTTGGGTCGTAAACGCCTTTTCACGGAAGGCTCTGGGGACTCGGGTTCTGGGTCCGAAGAAAGCGTGGTGGGGGCTGCTGTCTACAGGTCACGCAATGTGGCCAAGCGAGGCGAGTCGCACAGTCTAGCGGGAGCAAGGGCGGCGCTGCGAGAGCGCATTTCGAATGACAAGGAGGAGGCATTCGAGGAGGCACTGCGGAAGAGGGTCTTTCACAGGGAAAAGGAGGCAGGAGCGACTCAGATGGCGACTCCTGTCGTTTTAGAAGATGTGGATCGGTGCGGGGCGGATGAGGTGATGGTGGCGGCGAAGGCCAATCTGGGCTTAATACTGGACCTCGCCGGTAGGTCCACCAACCTCAAAGGGGGCTACGCCTCCAAAATAAGGAGGGCAGCGGGATCCATCAGGGAAATGATGGAGTCCCTGGTGGGTCGCACGGAGGACTCTGAGGCGAAGAGGCTCAAGGCCGGTAATGGGCGCCTCCAGAGGGAGTTGGGCAATCTCAGGGAGGAGGTCCGCGCCTACAGACGGGAGTTTGAAGAGGCGCGGAAGAAGTCGCCCGTGGGGACTGGGGCGATTTAATAAAGGAGATTGCCCAGATGGTGGGCAATATTGTCGATGCGCGCATTTCGGGCCTCGAGATGAGGCTCCCTCCTGCCGCTCCCTGCCGGCCCCCCCTTGCAGGGGATAATAGACCGCTGGCGAAGGAGGTCAGGGCTGCCATTGCAGCGAAGAAGGCGTCGCCGGTGACTAAGGCCACGGAGGTGGAGCGTCCCGATGAGAGGGAATTCCCTGCCTTACCCCAAAAACAAAAGGGCAAGGGAAAGAAGAGCAGCCCGGAGTGGACGGTCTTTGGTCCCTCCACCTCAAAATATGCCACCCAGACGGCAACAGCGTGGACGGACGTAGTCCGTCGAAAGGCGGCGAAGAAGCCGGCAGCACCAGCGCCGCCAGCGAAGATGAAGAATACACCGGCGGCTTCTGCGCCGCCGGCTAAGAAGCAAGCGGAGATTAAGCCGAAGCTGACGCTCCCCCGCTCCTCGGCCGTGATTCTCAAGTTACGGCCGGAGGCAGCGGGGAAGGGCGCGTCATATGCTTCGGCGCTTCTTAAAGCATAGCGGGAAGTTAACCTCGAGGAGCTGGGCATTGGTCCGCTCCGCATACGCCAGTCGGCAACCGGAGCGCGGTTAATCGAACTGCCCGGCTCCTCAAGCGGAGAAAAGGTGGATATCCTCGCAGCTCGCCTAAAGGAGGTGTTAGAAGAAGAGGCGGAGGTACTCAGGCCCGAGAAGAAGGCCGACATAAGGCTCTCGGGCCTCAGTGATGCAGTCACCGCGGAACGGATCGCGACCGCGGTATCCAAGGGGGCTGTAACCCGGGTCAGGTTATCGTGGGGAGTCCGCGCACGGGACAGTTCGGCTCGGGCACAGCTCACATTGAGCTCCCAGCAACCGCAGCGTAGAAACTGCTGCAGGCCGGGAGATTAGTGTTGGGGTGGAGCCGAGTTGGCGTCCACCTTATGATGGCGCGCCCCAGGCACTGCTACCGTTGCCTGGGGATGGGGCACGTGTCCAGTACGTGCCCCGGTGGCACTGACCGCAGCAATCTGGGCTACCGCTGCGGTCAGCCCGGCCACAAGGCCGGAGGGTGCTCGGCCTCCGCGCATTGCGCGGTGTGCGCGGACGCCGGCAGGCCGGCGGGCCACGTTTGGGGGGCATGTCCTGCAAGCCCCCGTCCAGCGCGGGATATTTCCCCCTATCTCTCAGAGGGGGAACCGTTCGGGGTCGGACGTAGAGATGGCCTAATATGCCACGCCATCTCAGCGTCCTCCATGCGAACGTCAACCATTCCGCCAGGGCTCAGGACCTTTTCCTGCAGTCCATGGCGGAATGGGCGATAGACGTCGCGATCGTAGCCGAGCCGTACGCCGTGCCCTCCAGTCCAAGCTGGGCTGGGGACACCGACTGCTCGGTGGCGATCGTGGTACGGCCTGGAGCCCCCCCCCCCCCTCGTAGTCAAAGCGAGGGGCTGCGGGTACGTGGCGGCGGTTCGGGGAGAGGTGGCGTTCGTAGGGGTCTACTTCTCTCCGAACCGCAATCTGGCGGCCCTGGAACGGTTTCTCGAAGTTCTGGGGCCGCTGGTAGGGCAGCTAGCCCCCCTCCAGGTGTTCGTGGCCGGGGACCTCAATGCCAAGTCCACGGCATGGGGTAACCCGGTCACGAACCCGAAAGGGAGGGAGGTGGTGAAGTGGGTGGTAGCTGCCGGACTGTCCCTCCTCAATACGGGGACAGTCCAGACGTGCGTGCGATGGTCGAGAGGTTCCATGGTGGACGTCACTTTCGCCACGCCGGCCATCGCGCGCAGAGTGGAGGGGAAGACGGTGGAAACGGAGGTGGAGGCGCTCTCGGACCACCGCTATATAAGGTTAGAGGTCACCGGGCATGGTTGCTTCGGTGAGTATCTGTGCAAGACGGCCCGCAGGGAGCCGACGACTCGATGTCACGATTGTGACGGCCTCGTCACAGGGCAAAGGGCGAGGATGGGAGTCTCACCCCATTGCACTGTCCCAGGTCTGTTGTGGTGCTGGGCAACCCCATTTGTGGAGGTGGAGTTGGTCCCTTTGGGGGCTGACTGGCCGTCGAGGTGCCCAGATGATTGTTGCTCCGGGGCACGTCGCCAAGGGCGGCACTGATGGCACTCGCGGTAGGAAGGTCACCACCAAAATCGTCTAAGAGCCACCATCAAAAAGCCTCAGAAAACGTCATGGAAACTAGATATAGGAACATTAAGGTCTCCTGCTGTCGTAGAGATAATATAGATAGAGAAAGGAAGCCATAGGTAGGTCCCTGACGACGACTGGCCGTGTGGGTTAATAGAGAAAAAAGATGAGATATATATTACTGTCTCATTCTATCTAATCTAGCATGTGCATTCAGCAGTGGGAATTGAATGAAAAAGAGAGACAAGGTCTCCTGCTGTCGTAGAGATAATATACATAGAGAAAGGAAGCCATAGGTAGGTCCATGACTCGGCCCAGCACACCCTCGAGGTGTGCCCGAGATGGGCGTCGCTGCGTCACGATCTGACATCAGTTGTCGGAGGGGACTTGTCAAAGTCGAGCATCATCCTCGCGATGCTCGGCAGCGACGAGTCCTACAAGGCGATGGCCTCCTTCTGCGAGACAGTCATGTCCCAGAAGGAAGCCGACGAGCGGGTGAGAGAGGATGCTGCCGACGCGGCCTCCCCCCGCCGACGACGAATGGGGGTACGAAAGAGGCGCCATCTGCAGCGCCTTCAGTAGTGCCCCTGTGTTCCGTGTCGGGCCGGGTGGGGTCCACTTCCAATGACACGGCGTCGTAGGGACTGTCTTAGAATAGCCTGATGGCTCCCGTAGGGGTTTAGTTGGTATTGCTACCCAATGGCCGAGTCCAACATAGGTCTGGGGGTCTACCCGGGCTCCCAGGTATCATGCGTAAATGCATGCCCCTTCGTCACCAAAAAGAAAAGGTAGTCTTGTATGGTACCTAACACCGGTTTTCGACGTTACCAATTTGCGTCTTCTGTATATCATGCCCACCAACCAGGGCTAAATAAAAAGAAAATCATAATAATAATGAAATAAAAAAAAAGAAAATTATAAAAATATATTTTTTCTTTTTTCTATTTCTACATTATAAATTTAGGAAAAAATCAACAGTCATCGTGATGGTTCAAAAGCTAAACAATGAAGCAAAATGCCTTAAATCGTTTGTTACTGAATAATCATTGATTTTCAAAAATACTAGATATACATTGTAATAAAATTACTTTTACAGATTTCACTGCGGTTTATTTAATTATTTAGCTTGCCTGACGTTCCAGAGGCTTTACACAGTAATCATCCCAATGCTTGGTACCCAGTGGTAAACATAATCACATCAAAAACTAAACATAACACCTCAAGACTGCAAGATATAATAAGTAATCTTTGCGTTAATTGGAACAACTAATTAGTTATAATTCTTCGAGTACTTTTAATAATTTGTGACAACAGGTCATCATCTGTCACCTAAGTCCACACGTGACCACGGTTGCTGCAAAGCTTCTGAAACGTCGAGCTATTTAAATCATTAAATAAACCGCGATAAAATCCGTAAAAGTAAGACTACTTATTGTAATCAGTAACATCCGCGTAAACTTAAGACATCATTACAAGATGTACGATTTCATTGTGAAATTTAATTCTCAAGCATCCATGGTTGTATATAAACATATATTTTTGCAATGTCAATCTAGCGTGTAAGCTTTTAAGTCGTTTTCACAATGCAGATTATATTTCAGGATGTGCAGAATTTAAACGCACTTCCTTGAAATGTCATTCTTACGCGAACATTGCCAGTTGATCTTTTTTAACATGGACGTTCACCATATATCTTGGCATTTTTCTAAATAAATCAAATAATCAATTAAAGTAATTTCATAGCATACCGTTAACTAACAAACAGATCTATTGGAAATCGCTAAACAAACTTTTAAACAACCTCATTGGCATTCCACGGGAGGCGGTAAACTGGCGGGAAACAAAGGAGTTTGCAGAGGGCGCCCTGGGCGTTGAATGGGGCAATTATGTGAACGTTTGTGCGCTTATTTGTGAAGTATTTTCTCCAGAAGTTTCCATTGAAGCAGACCCATTGTGTGATGATTAAAGATTTAATTTTGATTGTGAGGATATATTCTTATATGATTGATGATTGTCCTAGAATAAGGGTGAGTTGTTATCATAGAGATAACACAGATAGGTAAGGGAAGTGTTCTCTTTTTACATCCATTGCTCTCTGCGAAATGCGAATGTGAAATTAGATAGACAAATATAGTATTCCTTTCGCACCTTCCTTCTCTATTAACCAACGTCTTTTAATTCACCGTCATATCCTTATGGTTATATATTTTTAGGAAGTTTAACTGTTTCGTGGTGGTGGTAAGAGTCCCGGGGCGGACCAAAGTATTGTATTAATTTTTTAATCTCCAATAACAGTCCAGAGTCAGGAAGTTGGTGGTTACACCCCTGCGCCTCGGAAAGCACATTAAGCCAATCCCGCGCCTGATTTCACACCGGTCATGTCGGACTGCCGTCCCATCGAAACAGGATTATGAGGGAACAGGGAGTGCACTTGTGCCTGCACACCCTTGTACACTGTAATGTGACATATGAACGCAATTGACTCACCTCTATAGAGATGGCTGCCATGCCCTAACCCTCGGCATTACATTACATTGCCGAATAGATTTGGTTAATGGAGAAGGAAGATATGAAGCACTATACTATCTTCGTCTATTCGTTCTCACATGCGCATTGGGCAGTGATACATTAATATAAAAGAGAGAGACAGAGAATAGACTACACAGTCTCTTTCTAATTAGACGGCCGTGATTTAGGCTGACTTCCTTTCTCTATCTATATATCATCTCCATGGTTATTTATATTACGAGAAAGCAATGATATCTTGGTGGATTACAGCCAAGTTGCGCCGGCAGGACCGAGCAGGAACCTCTTAATTTAAGTGATGATTATGGCTTTGTGTTTCCTGCAGTTCGTGATAACTAATCCGCGGCATTGGGCCGGCACGGCGTATGGAGACATCTTCGCTGTCGCGTTTCGACCGTTTTGACGGTGCCCTATTGGGGGGGAGGAGGAAACAAGAGCAACGCATTGACATAGTGATTTTGCGGATGGTCATGGGCGTCGGTATTCATAAAAATACATACTATGAACAAAGAGCTTTACTTGTTTTATACATACTGTACTATAGAATAAAAGTAAAACAGTTGTAAATCGTAAATTATAAGTAATTTTTTTATCTATTCTAGATTTAAAAATATGAAAGCTATTGTGCAGTTTTGGTGAGAGGTAGAGCCATGCTGCATTGTAGGCAAATTGGACCAGAGCGATCGAGGGGTAACCACTCGCTGACATAAAAATAATAATAAATCTTTGATTAATTCAATGAAAAAGAAATATATTGTATTACAAAATAATAAAATTAGAATAGAATAAATCTTTACACTTAAAATTGGTATACTGTCACATTTATTACCACAATTGTTACTTATTCTAAAATACACAATAGTTCTATAGAATTACCAAACAGAAACAAAAGAATACATAACAAATTCAAACTGAAATTACACATAAAAAAGAAATAATAATAGGAAGTCAATATTTAACTTTAAAAAATTAACTATTATACATTTTTAAAATTTATTATATTAATAATAGTTATATGGAATTAATTTTATTATGGACACCCCTTAGGTAAAAGCCTTCTCCGATGTATGCCACGTATTCGTTGTTTCGTACTGTTCATCCAGTCTCGCTATTTCGTCCGATCAAAAGCGTGTTACCACCTTGAAGGCTATACTACCGAATTTCAACTCCTTTTCATGTACCTACTCTTCGTCACTACTCTTTTATGTCAGACCATCCATTGATAGAAAGTCCTGTATCGGAGTAATTGTTACGGTATGAACTCTCGAATAATAATGTTTATCGATTCCATATCGATATATCGATTTGTAACAAGATATTGACATACTAAACTCAGTATGTATGATCCATTAAAGACGGTTACACCATTTTTAAAAAGTCATTCATTACAAGTTTAATCATAACTTAGGTAGTCAGCGCCTGGTTGGTTTGCCTTAGCGTCAACGTGATAGTCTAGAAGGTAATTTAATCTGTATGTACGTATGTGTAGCTGGTAAGTAAATAAAATATTTACTTTGCCTAACGGTCTTTTTTATGCGGGGAAACGGATCGCAGCCATTTGACTACTATATCGACACCCATAGACATCCGTATAATTTAATCTCGCAGATGCATTGGCCGCCTTTCCAAACCTCCAATGGGCCACGCACCACTGGGCCCCACCCAGAGCCAGTGAAAGCGGGTAAATGCGTTTTCCAGCGTCAAAAAAAAAAGTAGTTCTTCGATACATCGGCACAGATTCGATAAACAATATATCTTTATTTATACCTAATAACATTAAAAGCACCATCTTTACATTTCCTTTGTAACATTTTAAATTTTACGAAGTAGGAGTTACTAATTGAATAAGTACCTCAAGAACCTCAGAAATAAAGTCAAATTCCATAATTAAATAAAATAACAATATCTTGAGAGAATCCTTAAGTAATTTCTTAAATAAAAAAGTTACATAATATTGATATAACGTTGAATTATTTTCACAGAAATAATGACGACGCCATCTATTAAAATATATACAAAATACTTTACAGAACCATAGATAATTGTAAAATAAAACAGGCATATCTATCTCAAATAAATATTGGAGAATCTTTACCTGGTTAAATGTTTTTATTGTCTTTTGTCATTTTCGAACGTTCAGGTATTGAATTTACGAAGAATCTGTCACAATTGACAATAATTATATTTGAGATTATACTTTGACTGCCACAATTTTTTAAAAATAAAGTACGCAATGTACGCTTACTAAAATAAAAAGAGAATAATTATTTTCCTACCAAGTGCAAATATTAATTAAATACACAAGTTTAAACGAGTGAACAAACAATAGAAAAAGTAGCACAATGGATAACTTACAGAGGAATCCTGTAAAGATTTATGTTCAAGACATATTTCGCGCCCAAAGAACAGAAAACAAATATATATTCGAAATGTTTGGTTTAACTTTTAAAAATATAATGATACATGGTGTAGTTACATCTATTAATGGTACAAGAGAAGGGGCAGTATATTTTGAACTCAGTGATCCGACTGGATGCATCGAAGTTTATTATGATTACACCAGAAACTTAGAATACATATCTCAAAGAAATATGACGGATCTAATAAAAAGTTTTGCCTCAATATCAAGATTTCATGACGAAAATGTGCTTACTATGTCCTCTTTGTTAAATTCTATTGATAGTAAATTTAAGCAGCCCATGAACATCGAAGAAGGTTCATTTGTAAGTGTTGTGGGTGATATTGTTACTGATAGTAGTGGTACGCGTAAAGTTTCAGCATATATATGTAAAACGACATCACTAGAACGAGATGTGCTATGGATGGGAGAGTTGCATTATTTGTATAGGTGTTACTATTTGAAAAGCCCTCTTGTAGATTCAGGATAAGTCTTCATTCATGTATCCGGTTTGACCTGAATTGCTGGCAATTCTCAAATTTCTCTATTTAAAATTGAGTGACTCAGATAATAGGCATTTTGTGTGCTTGTTTGCCACTTTCTATCCTCTGAAGTTCCATAAAATATTCAAGACCTTAGGCAGGGGGTTAGTGGTTTGGTAAACAACAATTTGAGCAAAAAAGTTAAGTAGTACTGCTAAAAAATTTGAGAGATATAATTAACCTTTTAGGTAGTCCTAGATTTTTAATTCATATAACCTCTTCCTCATTACTGGCGACGGCCTTGCGTTTATTGTAAGGATATAAAACTTAATGAAATGTGTTTACATTAAGAATTTACTAAAATTTGCTGTATCATATACTGTATTTTTCTTTTTTTTTTTGTGGTAATTTTTATTAAACAAATCTAAGTATCAATAAACTCAATATAAATTTATAAACTTAAATATTTTTATTTGAGTTCACAAAACCTAATATTTTTACAATAAATATTTTAATTATATTTGTAGTAGTTGATGCAGTTTGGATGTACACTTCAGTCAAAAGCGTTAAGGGGAATGCAAAATTTACAATGGTTGATGATAAATTTAAGGCATTACTTAAAAAACTTACTAAGTGTACACACACAATCTGCACACAGGGATTGGGACTCGAGTGATAGCAGACTCCCAAACTAATGGCCCGCTGGCAATACTTCAGATTTTCCTATTCAATATTGCCTGGTGGAAGTTAAATAATTATTTCAATTGATTAAAGGGGAATTTTTAATTGTAAAATGCCTATAAGCTAAGTTGAATGTATGTTTATTGTAAAATAATAATGTTATGGAAGTAAATAACATATTGCTACTTAAATCTAGTGCTTATCTAATCAATACAAACATATGTTTTCATGTACTGGTGATAAAGAGCAGCAATAATTATTTGGCCTTGCATTTCTTTTTTTATTTTTGTAGTTGCACCATATTTTGAACTGAAATGAGTAAGCACATTTCTTAAATATCCACCAATGGACGCCAACAGATATCTTCTTGGTCCTAACCGTATCCCGTTTCTACATCATTTGATATCGGGATTGGCTACCTAATCTAGGGGATTTGACGAGGGCGCCAGTTTTTACACAGAGCGACTACCAGATGACCACTCTACCCCAGAAGGGAAACCAGGCAGTGCTAACCACTACAGCACTGAGGCTCTCAAACAACAAGATCAACAGATATCAATCTCAAAATCAACAGGTATCCATATCAGCAGATGAAAATGCAAATTTATTTACAAACATACTTTACAACATAAACATGCTTGGTTGAACTATCCACCACTCAAAAGCCTTATGAAGTTTATTTGCGCATTAGTCCAACAGGAATCACAATTTGTTAGAGACTGCTCGTTTTATGCTATAGTCACATGACTCCGAGGCCGAGAGGAAACTCACTCGCGTATTGACCTGATTCATCTGCAAGCCATGGTTCTGCCTCTGACACAGGCTAAGTACATGTACTCACCGCCCCACCTCGTGTTTGTTTTTTCGGCGTACAACGATGAGAGAAGGCATGTCTCTCGCTTCACATGGAATTTCTGAAACACATTTCGTTATAAAGTATATTTTCTGTTAAGTACAATTAGACTTCACGAATAAGTAACTATTTCAATGTTGTTGCAGTTTCAGACCACATTACGTTACCTTAATACAAATGCAGCTAACCTAACCATTTTTTGCCAAAATAATATCATCATCATTATCAGTAGACCACTGCTGGGCAAAGGCTCCTTTCAATGAACGCCAAGACAGCCGATCTCCTGCTACTCGCATCCATCCCGGACCAGCTACTGCAAGGAGATCGTCTTCCCACCTGGTCGACCAACACTTTGTTTTCCTAAACGCGGCCTCCAGTACATAGTGAAGGGCAATAGCTAGTTTTTAGCTTATTAGTACTATTTACTACCTAGTTTAGCGAGCAAAAAAAGTATAGAACGAGCGGTTTTCCCAGATATCTCTAGAATTGTCAATGTATCTTGTTCAGAAGTCTGAATATTGGCAACACTCCATAAACATCATACGTTTGACAGTTAACATTTGACAAAAGAGTTTAGACTTTTGACATAATGTCACTCATTGCAAAAGTACCAAATAGTCTTGTCTTATCTCTGAATTTTTCATATAAATACTTCTTACAACCAATCTTAAACCACACTCAAAAATTAAATAGGTAAACCTTTATACAAACATGTCGGATACGTTGTGGCACAAATTCTATTTATGGGTTATATTGAATAATTATTTAGTAAACATCTGATTTACAATAACAAATTATAAATATTTTCAGAAAAATGGCAAGCCAGGTCTTTTCTGCGGAAGAAATCGAGGCATTATGCAAAACTGCATCGCCAACAACAAAGGTATGATAGTTATTTAAAAGTAAATTATATATGACATTGATATCACAGGTCACTTTATCAACCGCTAACCTATATTACTAATCAACTCGACTTTTAAAGTGGAAAAATTTATATGTATGATACATATTCAGCTGTTCTTTACATCTAAATATAGTGTGTTAACTACTACAATTATATTTATGTCTTAAGTCTACAAGCATCTTACTCATTTCACTAAAACTACTTTTACGAATTTTCAAGCAAAGTCAAATGAAAAACTAGACATAACACCTCGACGCAGCAAGATACCATAAATACTGTTTGCATTAATTGGAACTAAATAATTATTATTCTTCTCTTCTTCTCTTTTGTAAGAAATGGCAATCGTCCATCATAGGTTAAGAGCCATTGCTGCCAATGTCCAAGTTGACAAGAGCACTGATTTTCAAGATTGATAGGTTTCAAACTTATGCCAAAGTGATATGTAGATAATCTAAAAAGGACAAACGAAAACATTACAGGACATACACAAACATACACAAAAAAATACTAAAAAAGAGACAATTTACAATTTAATGTTGTTTGAGTGGATATAATGACATAGAAGGGATAAAAGCTTATAGTTATTAGAAGACATATATAGCAAGGTTTTAGTGTTAATAGGCTTAGGAATGTTCCTAGGGAGGATGGTGTACAAAGAAACTCTGAGGATTGGGCAATTGAAAAGGATATGGTCTGTTGAACCCTCCTCAAGTCCACAGGCACACAAAGTAGACTGTATAATTCCTAATCTGATTAAATGTAGGGGAGTACACAAGTGGCCTATACGCAACCTGCACATAACCTATGTTGTTCATTTATCTGTGAGTCGGAAATGAGAAAACCAAGGTTTAGAAGGAATATGAGGTTGGATATCATAAAAATAGCGGCCTTTGACCCTGCTACTATTAGACCAATTTGTTTGTCACTCCTTAACAAGATCTAGTTTTGGATAGCTCAAGAGATTGTGAAAATAACTTTTATTATAATCTAGGCAGCCATTTGATACGGTGTCTTTTGCAAATAGATCCACAATTTCATTGCCGAGAATACCATTATGACTAGGTAACCAAGCTAGTACAACCTCAATGTTACTAGAAAAACATTTGTACTGAAATTCTTTTAATTCTAAAATAAGAGGAAATTTAGAATTAGAAACAAACTAGTTTGAGCCGATGGCTTGGAGAGTACTCAATAAGTCAGTGAAAATTATAGTTTTGTTTAGCTGGTGTTATTCTATAAATTTAACTGCCTCTAGAATAGCTATGGACTCACCAATGAAAACAGATGATGACATAGGACATTTAAAACTGAGGAGAGTATTATATTTGGGGATCCAAACTGCCGAACCCACATGACCTTCTAGTGAAAGTTTCTGAGGCATCTGTGTGAGGCTGTGTGGAAGCCAATCACTCCAATCCTTCTCGATAATACAATTAAAAATTGAATTATAACCTGAATCATTTTTGGACACGCCAAAATTTAATAGAATCCGAGGACGATAGAACAAAACGTCATATGCCTTGTGAAAAATTGGAAAACGAGAACATGAGAAATAGGGGTTCTGAAGATTACTTAATTTTTGAAAACTCTTAATTAAACAAGGGAGATTTAATTTATGCCAATATTTATTATCAACCATCAGATCAATCAAATTTTGAAGTATATATATCTATCTGATAAAAATTGTCTGCGTAAAAACAATGGAGAGTCGAGGGCTTCTACCTGGAGAGCATTCGTAGGGGAAGATTTCATGGTTCCTAGTATTATGCGTAAGCATTGATATTGTGTTTTATCTACTTTTCCTAGAGAAACCTTGCTACATGCTTCCAAGAGAAAATAACCATAATCAATTACGCCTCGGACAATGGCATTGTAAAATAATTTTTGAGATAATGGATGAGCCCCCCCACCAAACACCCGAAAGGCATCTCAGAGTGTTAATATTGGACTGGCACTTTTGGACAATGTGACTGATGTGTGGAGTGCCAGACAATTTAGAGTCGAAAATAATTCCCATGAATTTCACCTTATTTCTGATTGGAATTGGATGGTCCTGGAACACTATGTCAATATGAGGGATAATTCTTCTCGTAAATATTACTACCAAGCAAGAGGAGAAAGCGACATACCATGAGATGTAAGAGCCACTGTTCTAGGTAAAATAAAGCTTGATTTATGTTATTTTGAAGAATGCCAATGTTTGAAGATGATGAATATATGACGACGTCATCGGCATACTGTAGAATGTTGCAAAAGGGACTGACTGCTCAATATCCGAAGTGTAAATGTTATATAATAAGGGGCTGAGGACTGAGCCTTGAGGAAGACCTTTCCATACACATCTCAAAGACGAAAGACCTCCATAACGGATCTCTATTGTTATGTCCATGAGTGAGCTGCAGATGAAATTACACAGTTTCTCTGGGATGCTCAGCTTAAACAGTTTGTTTCTGAGCAAAGGAAGAATCACGTTATCATATGCAGCTTCTATATCTAACAACACACCAATGAGGAAAGGATGGCTAAGCTATCACTAGTACTCAAACCTTTTCCGAACCCAAATTGGGATTTAGCCAGCAAGTCATTACTTTTTGAGACACGAACCATTCAAGGCGGGCTTTAATCATGTGTTTTATAATTTTAAATAGGCAAGAGGAAAGGGCAATGGGACGGTAAGAAGAATCTAAATTTGGATCTTTACACCAGACTTGACTATAGGAAATACTAACTGGTTTTTCCATAAAGGAGGAACATGACCCAATTGAAAAAAAAAATTAAGGAGTTAGGGAAAGAATGATTTTGAAGCAGAGCCAGATTTTGTGATAAAGACATAATGAATGCCATCTAGACCAGGAGAAGTATTTCTAAGGATATCCGACGCGGAAAGAAGTTCTGACACTGAAATGTACAGTACTTCGGGACAGTGGATGGATTGATAGAGAATCCAGATGGGGGACACTTGGTGGTGCCAATTTATCTACGAAGCATTCATACCAAAGATTTGGGGCATTGCTTGGTAAAGGTGTTGCAGGGGTACATGGGTTAATAGAATTACAGAAGGATAACCAACCTAATCTCTTCTTTTTTTTTTAAAAAGACCCTTTGCCAAGGCTGACATTCTTTTAAAGAAGGAAATTATCCGTTGTCATAAATAAACAATATGTTTCAAGTGATGTGACATTACACGATGTACCTGTAAGTTTTTTGGCACATTTGAAACACTTTGGCTTTGATCGGCATTTGTCAGCTACATGATCAAAACGGCAGCAACTGAGGCACTGGATTGTGGAGAATTGGTACAGTTCTACTGGTAAGGCAGTGTATAGACAGATAACTCTTGAGTGGAAGAACCTGACCATTAAATGTCAACATAACTGAGCCAGTTGGGATCGAAACAGTATTACCATCAATTGAGGATTTTCGGTTAAGACGTCTAGTCCTTAGAATGTATCCGCAACCATCTGGGACATTAATACTACTAATAAATTCGTCCATGGACGTCTCTGTGAGAACATTTCGAACGACACCAATACGTGTAACATTGTAAGTGGGAATAGTGGCAGTGAACTTGTTTGGTAGTAAAACAGGATTAGAGAGAAACTCATTGGCAGCTTTTGATGACGAAAATTCCACACTAATTCTGTTTCTATCAACCTTAGCTATTCCGCGTCCTTTTATTACACTGAACTCGTGAGTTTGTCATAAGTTGTCCGAATTTAATGGGATTTATTAAAGCACCGGGAGAAGGATGGTCTTCTGAGTGGGAAACATGCACAATAGGTCCTATGTCTGCTTCTGTATACTTCTTGGACTCTAATAAACTTGGATGATTGTACACCTGTTGTACAGATGCAGATGAGGGAACAATCCTTTTAGGCAGAGGAGCTTGAACCTCGTCAATGGCATGTGACCGTTTGGTACTTTGGGATGTATGTTCCATAACCTCCCCCGGCAACAGGCCAAGCGACCAGTCCCCGGAGGAGGCCACATAGGCAGGATCAGGAGGCTTGAGAGGAATCAACATGGTCGGATGGACCTCAGCAATATTTAACAGGATATTATTAAAGAGACTTACTTTCCCACACAAATACACAAAAAGCAACACAAAACACTCAAACAAAACAAATGTAAACACAAAGAATCGACAAATTTCGAAGATCAATCACAAACACGTGCTATCATCAACCCCCTCATGAGAAAAGTCCAAGTTGAAAGTTGAAACACGACCATCGACATTCGACGGTCACGTCAAGTCACGTTGACAAAGACAACTCATTATTTTTCTTTGTATACTTTTAATAACTTGTGACATCTGGATATCTGTCATTTAAGTCCACCTGTGACTGGCTGCTGTAAAGCTTTGGGAATATCGTATTACTTAAATTAAATACAACATGATATTATCGGCAATAGTAGTTTCATTGTAATACTACAATTTCAGGCAAGAAGATATATTGCTATGTTGAGGGTTTGCGTGGCCCACCGTAGAGGATGAGGAAAGGAGGGCAATCCTGTAGCATAGTATTTATATGGATGTTCATGGGTATTGGAAGTCGTAAAAAAGACTCTAATTTCTTGTTTGTCCCCTACACAATTAAAAATCACAATTTGCAGCTTCCACATTTACAGTTTTAGTATTTGCAGTCTAGAAATTGTGACCATGTTTCTGGAGTTCTTGCTGTATTTTTGGCATATTAGACAAATGTAAAGTTTGAGGTGCCTATATTTGTGGCATATTAGTAGAACATACCCTTACAATTTAGCTTTTACTGTAAAATAATAATGATAATATTAAACACTAGGAGTAATAATGTCGTCTCAGCAGAATTTTGCCCACGGCGGCCATCTCTGTAGCCAACTGTGTGAGACATATTATAATGCACAGGCATATGTGCAGGCACAAGTGCGCTTCCTTTTCCTCATTCTCCTATTCCAATGGGAGCCCTCCGAATCTGACTAGACCGGAGACAAATCAGGCGCATGACAAAAGGCTTAACATTCTCTTCGAGGTACGGACATGAAACACCATCAACTTCTTGACTTCGTACTGTTACAAATTTTAAAATCCCAAGATCACTTTGGTCCTACCTGGACTTTGGTTGAATACATTTACCACTAAACCACGAGGCTAGAAGCATAGTAGCATTATCAGTCTTTATCATTCCACTAATGGACTGATTCTACACAGTAGGAAGTAATTTGAGGTCGAATTTAGGATATTTTTGATTTTAGATTTTGTTGCAACTGTGCACATGATATCAGTACATGTTCCTGCAAAAACTTTGAGCGGGTCAAAACGCATAAATATATTTTGCTCGTAATTAACGACAGATTCAGCTGGAGACATCCCATGGATCATGTTTGCTCTAAACTGAGATCTGTTATGAGCAGACTGACAGTTCTGGAATATAAATTGCCCTTTATAATTTTATATACTTGTCCCTAGCTGAGTCTATTATTAGTTATGGATGGAGCACTTACGGACGAACATATATATATTACAATTCTACAATCAGCAGTGGCACGGGTCCAAAACCTAATCTCTGATTGCCAGTCCGCCTGCTCAGCCTGGCAATTACGAGCACTTGCCTTTAATGAACGACAACGGTAGAATTCGGCCCCTAGTTCCCGGTAGTTCCACTAGTCCTGGCCACGGTGGAACAACGGGTGCTAAGAATCTCCGGGCTACGGATTGCTACCACCGATTTGACCAAACTACGCGTAACGGACGAACGCTTCGACTAAACCACTTAGTTGTCGACCGTTCACCAGGTGGGAAGACGATCTCCGTGCAGTAGCCGGTCCGGGATGTCCTAGCGTTCATTGAAAGAGGCCTATACCCAGCGGTGCACCGATAAGGGTTGAAAATGATGATGATGATACAATATAATATATTTCAAAAAGTAAGTTATCCCCTAAGATATTTAGTGCTATTAAAAATATATATTCTGAAGTGAAAGGGTGTAAGCAAGATTAATACTAGGGTGTATCTAAAAGTTCGTGGCATTCTACATGGAGCTATGACATCTTTTTAAATCTACCGTCATTTGTTAGTATGTGTAATATTGATTTATTGTACGCAGTTTCATTCCGATACTTCACAATATAAATTTTCTGTGATTATTTGTTTGAAGCAATCTGACGCAATTTTCAATAATGGAGAAAATTGAACACCGTGCAGTCATTAGGTACCTCAATAAAAAAGTCCTATCACCAAAAGATATCCATAAAGATATGGTGAGCACTTTGGGGGAGTCTGGTCCATCGTATTCCAGTGTCAAGAAGTGGGTAGCTGAGTTTAAGCGCGGTCGTGAGAGCATTAAAGATGATCCTAGGAGTGGAAGGCCTACATCCTCTACCACGAAAGAAAACATCCATAAAATTTGTGATCTCGTACTGGGTGACCGACGTTTGACCATTGGTAAGATAGCTGATGTAACAAACATTAGTTATGGCCGGGTGCAACACATAACAACGGAAGAGTTGGGGATCAATAAGGTTTCTGCTCGCTGGGTCCCGAGGTTGCTTTCAGCTGAACAAAAACGAGTTCGATACACAATTTCGCGAGACTGTTTGGAACTTTTTGAGACTGATCCCGAGGACTTTTTGTCTAGATTTTTTACCATGGATGAAAGCTGGGTTCACTACCATACTCCTGAATCAAAGCAACAATCCAAACAGTAGAAAACATCAGACTCTCCTACACCGAAAAATTCTAAGGTAGTTTTGTCGACTAACAAAGTCATGGCTTCTGTTTTTTGGGATGCGAAGGGCATTATTTTCGTAGATTCCTTACCGAAAGATCAAACTATAAATTCTAGTTATTATTGTAACCTTTTACGAAGACTCCGGGAAGAAATAAAAGAAAAAAGGCCGGGAATGTTGCGTAAGAAAGTTTTGCTTCATCAAGACAATGCACGTTTTCACACTTCGGTTGAAACAATGTCTGTAATCCATGATTGTGGCTACGAATTGCTGCCCCACCCACCTCATTCGCCGGATTTAGCCCCCTCGGACTATCATTTATTTCCAAATTTAAAAAAACATCTGTGTGGCTCGAAATTTTCGACCAAAGATGAGATGATAGTCGCAGTAAACGATTATTTCGCCGACCTTCCGGAATCTTTTTTTTTCGAGGGGATAAACAAGTTGCAAGTCAGGTAGAAGAAGTGTGTTGAACTAGATGGAGACTATGTCGGAAAATAAAAATAAATTTAGATCCACTTTTCTTTCATTTTCTTCGGCGGGCTTAGAACTTTTAGATCCTCCCTCGTATTTAAGTGTGAGATGTTTCACATGATTACACCTCATATTTCTTCTTATTGAGCATGTAACATATAATTTTTATTCATTTCATTTATTAAAAAACACAAATTAGATATAATTTTTAAAGTCGAAAAGCATTATAATAATAGTAAAAATATCTGTGTACTCATCACACCACGTTAGCCCAATCCTGTGGTAAGTACCGTAAGGACTTGTGTTACAGGCACTAGACAACGGACAATATATTTAATGTTTTTATAAATTTAATATGTGTATTTTTTATTATAGAAATACATATATAAACATCCATGGCTGCGGGAAAGGAAGTAATTATGATGATGAATATCCATCATAATTACTGTGCCTATGGTAGTCCTATGAGGCTCCGATTTCTCGTTAGCCCTATAAAAAAGCCCATATGTAAATACTGGAATATCGTTTCCAGGATTTTATGTTCCAGCAAACGATGTATAGGATCAAAGACCCGAGACAGTCGCTGCCGTTCTACACGGGCGTGTTGGGCATGACACTGCTGAAGCAACTGCACTTCCCCGACATGAAGTTCTCGCTATTCTTCATGGGATACGAGAACCCCGATGAGATCCCTAAGGATGAATCAGAGAGGAGCAAATGGGCGTTCACCAGGAAGGCAACCTTGGAATTGACTTAGTAAGTTCTTTCTGTCTTTAGGAAGTGGGACTACCCTTTACTTTTTATAAAACAAAATGCGTCCGACTAAGTCAAAAGGGAAGTTAAATGTAGTTCACTCTCTGTCTCTCTGTATATTCATCTCTCTCTGCGCAATGCTCGCGTGATTAGAAAGACAAAGATACGTATATTGGGCGACTGTTCCAAGACGATCAGTCACCGTCATATAACTGGCTATGGCATCTCGACTTTGATTTTATATTTTTATTATGCTACTCATAACATATGTATGTTATGAGTATACTACACAACACATGTATGTTATGAGTGTATTGTAGTATACTCAGAACATGCATATGTTATGAGTATACAACACAACATATGTATGTTATGAGTATAATACACAACACATGTATGTTATGAGTGTATTGTAGTATACTCATGACATATGTATGTTATGAGTATACTACACAACACATGTATGTTATGAGTGTATTATAGTATACTCAGAACATGCATATGTTATGAGTATACAACACAACATATGTATGTTATGAGTGTATTTGTAGTATACTACAATACACCGCAACTAAAGTACTCCGAGAGTACTTTAGTATCGTATGACACACGTGTATCACACGCCGCATAATACGGGCAGTTTTATGCGGCAGAAAACAAAGAAAAGATTATGGTTGTCCTGAAAATTGGTGTTAGGTTAGCCGAGCACCTAACTTAAACCGAGGACATACCTTTTTGGGGGACGCCCTGCTTCCTAAACTTGCCTTGCTTTTATGTGTTTCTTTTATTTCTTCTTAATTTAATTTTTGTCTTCTTTTTTATTGTAAATGCTTTTAATTTAGGTTATCATTGTATAAGATTTTTTTTTTTTTGCATTTGTAGCAGTGTATTTCTTCAAATATTTTTCTGTTATTAATATTGTCTATCTTACGATATCTACCGACACCCAGGCCCAAAAGGAGGCCCTGCGAAACTCTCAAATCTCAAAATGCCAGGAATCTGTCACTATCGCGGTATGTGAGCGAGAGGTACCTCCTTGGCGAAGTTCGACTGTAATGTAGCAATGGCAATACCTCTTACCAAAGAAGCTGCGTCTTAATTTTTGTTATGGGCCATCGGAAAGTCACAAACCTCAAAACGCGACAGTATACCCCTATACTTGCAGCCATATTCTGCGAGTTTCCTCCCGCAATGGAATGCAGCAAGGCACCACCTGCTACTACTAGTAGGTCTCTTTATTTCCAGTAACTGGGGCACAGAGAGTGACAGCACCACCTACCACAATGGCAACTCGGAGCCCCGGGGCTACGGTCACATCGGCGTACTGGTGCCGGATGTGGACGCGGCGTGTGCAAAGTAAGGGAATCTGCTAATGTAATACTGGAACCGCCACTGTTATACTAAAACTGCTGCAGTAATACTGAATCCGCTAGCGCATCATTGGATCAGACACTGTTATATTGAATCTGCTACAGTAATACTGGATCCACTACTGTAGTACTGGTTCCGCCGCTATTATACTAAATCTGCTACAGTAATACTAAATCCGCTACCACAAAATTGGATCGGCCACTGTAATATTGAATTTTCTACAGTAATATTGAATCCGCTATTGTAACACTGGATCCGCAACTGCCATACTGAGCCGCTACTGTTACACAAGCTCCGAATCTGTAATACTGATCTGCTACTGTAATATTGATCCGCTACTCTAATACTGGGCTCGCAACTGTCATACTGATCCGTTACCGTAACATTGATCCGTTACTGTAATACTGATCCGCATTTGTCTTACTGGATCCGTTACTGTAATACTGATCCGCATTTGTCTTACTGGATCCGCTACTGTAACACTGATGCGCTATTGTATTACTAGATCCGCAACTGTCCTACTAATCCGCTACTTTAATACCTATCCGTAACTATCATAACGATCTGCTACTTAAATACTGACCCGCAACTGTCATACTGACCCGCAACTGTCATACTGATACGCTACTGTAATACTGATGCGCTACTGTAATACTTGATCTGCAACTGTCATACTGATCCGCTACTTTAATACCCATCCGTAACTATCATACCGATCTGCTACTGTAATACTGGACCCGCATCTGTCATATTGATCCGTTACTGTAATCCTTCTACGTATCTCTTTGGTCGTACGGATATCTATTGATACTTCTATACACTTACCATCAAACGCATCGATCAATTGCCCTGTGTTCTATAAAAAAAAAACTGCAATCCATATTCTAAGAGAGGGAAATAAGTGGCAGTGCCACGCTGCTGCATAACATGTTTGCTGACGCGAACCTGTAATATTCTACCCTGCCTAGAAGCCACTAATTATGTTTTGAAGTAATATAATATTAGTAATTTATGGACTTGTCACGCCACGTTGGCCTATGCTAAGTAAGAATTTTTTTTGTTTTTTAGAAACTGCACTAGTCCGTATTTAATATTTTTTATTTATTTATTTTTATATATAAACATTCCTGTGGCCAAGGTAGGATTGAACCCGCGACTTGACCGTTACACCAATCGGGCGTCTATCAAAAACTCAAAAAAGTCTTATTATTTCAGGTTTGAGGAGCAAGGTGTTAAATTTATCAAAAAACCGAACGATGGTAAGATGAAGGGGCTCGCCTTTATCCAGGACCCAGACGGCTATTGGATCGAGATCTTCACCGCCAAAGTCGTTTAAGGACGTGGGCCCCACATCGCAAAGCTACAGGAAACCTCATGGAGACTAGATATCAGGAGCGTCTATTCTAGAACGAATGTTTCCTAAAAAAACATTAAAGGTTATGCTGTCATAGAGATGGTATCTATATGACAGCATATGCTTAGTTTATATTTCCGCATATGCTAGTATCTCTTTGGTAGACAGAGAATGGATGCCATAGGCAGGTCCATGATGGTGAGTGGCCGTGTTATTTGCTAGAGAAGGAAGATTATAAATATGTTACCGTCCATTTCTAGTTAATCTAGAATGTGAATTGCGCAGAGAAGTAATGAATGAAAAATAAATAGTAATTGTTTAAGAATTTCACGTTTGTTACACAGTTTTGTTACAGCCGTGGTCACGGCTGGTGTAACCCGGTCGAAACGTCGAGCAGGGTATTTACAAAAACTTTGCCAGTACCTTGTAATAAGTATTTTAAGTATCGCATTAAAACCCGTTAGATAACTACTAAAAGAGATGGTAAACGACAGTTGCTTTCTCTTTCGACTTAGATGGACGCGTCTTAAGCAGGCTGTCCTTCTCTATCTATGTTATATCTATCTGATGTATGCAGTAAATTCTCAGATATATTATAGATAAAGTAGGGTATCCAATAAATGAGTGGAAGTTGAAAGTGAATAAAAATATGGCTTGTTGTCTATCTTTGATTTATGAACTTTTATCTGCGCAGTGCACATGCGAGATTAGATAGACGTTCTATCTTCCTTGCCTATGGCTGGCCTACTCCAGCTATGTTATCTTTATAGTTTCAAGCCGATAAAGTTTTACTCTCTTGCAAAAGTGGCGCCTATAACGGACACTTGTACGCAGCGAGGGCGCTCCTGGCCTCTAGTCTCCATGACCAAGCTGTCAAAGATGGTTTAGTCGCCGATACGTCCAAAAATGTTTACACGTGTAAATATATAATTGTCTAATGTAAATATGGAATATATTGTTGTTTGTGAAGAAGTTTTCTCTATTTCCACCTTGCCGCTTCTGGGATTAATATATGTCCTCCTTCAGCTCATCCCCCGTTGGGCCACCGGCTACTCTCAAACCACACGGAACACAACAACTGCCAGCGTAGTTGTCACTGTATATCCGGTTGTGCTGGTCCAATTCGGTTGGAATGCAGCATGGCACTACCGGTTACTAAAATGTATATAAAACTCTTCCGTTGCTGAGTGACTGGCAGACAACGCACAGCCGGAACGAAGTAATGCAACTTAAAATTCTGTTGGGGAAACAGGGGGGGGAAGTCTATAATATGGTATTTCACCTTGGTACAGGGGCGAAACCGCGGGATGCTAGTACAGGATGGACAAAAAGTCCGTTAACATTTGAACCGGTTGCCGCGTTTAGCAGCGGCGGCGGAGAGGGGCGGAGGGGCTACGCATTGCAAGAGCGGCCTATGGGAATTTAGTACCATGGCGTGGTTCAGCGGCAGTCGACGTGCATTTTGTGTACGCGAGTACTACCGAAACAACGATTCTGCGACCTTAGCTCAACGAAAGTTTTGCGATCATTTCAGGATACGACATAAAAATCAAGCTCCATCCTGTGTGTTAATTAAGAAATGGGTGCGCAAGCTCGAGAAGACGGGACCTATAATGGATTTACATCGATCTGGCCGACCCAGAACGTCGAGGGACCCCGAAAACAGAGCGAATAAAATTGTCTGTTTTGGACCAACCTGGACTTTCAACTTCAAAGTGGTTTGCTGTACTTAACGTGCCAAGCACATCATTAAACCGCATTCTCAAGAAATATTTACGTCTACATCCTTATAAAATTCAAATTCAAATGGTACACGAATTGATGCTTCAGGACCATGCCACTGGATTGCAGTTTGCAAATTTTTTTTTCTCAGACGAGGCAAACTTCCACCTAAATGGGCATGCTAATAAATATATAGAATTTATCTTAGATTTATTACTATAAAGAAGTTTTAATTTTAACTTGATATATATAACATAATTGCCAGCGCCGGTTTCCGCATGGGCCATATGTTGTCAACACGGCCCGCATAAGTGCGCACTAACGCATACAATACGACTTGCACGTTATTGTACGTTTTTGTTACTTACGTCGTTATTAGAGTGATACTAATCCGAAATTGAACCATAAAAACCTCTGCATTCATCCAAAGTCACAGTATGTCCTGCTATATTAGCAAGAGTCATTATTGGTTCATACTTTTTTGAAGACTCCAAGAGGGCGTCCGGGGTAACAGTAAATTCCGAGTGGTATGTGAACATGTTACATTTTAATCAACGCTCATGGTTTCAGCAAGATGGAGCCACTTGTCATACATGTAATGGCACGTTGAGGGCAGCTCAATACATTTTTGGTCCCAAAGTGATATCGAAAAGAGGGAGACATTAACTGGTCGCCTCGTAACCCGGATCTATCTCCATTGGTTTTTCTTTTTAAGGGATATCTTAAGGCTATAGTTCACGACACAACCCAGTAACTCTCGACGAATTAAAGGATGGTGTTCGCACAGAAATCATAAACATATCAACAACAGTGTGTAAAGCTGTCATCGAAAATTTCCGCTTCAAGCAATGCCAAAATATTAGTATTTTTTAAGAAATAAATTCTGCTTTCTTTTCCTATTGATAACAATAAACAATTTAAATCCGATGTAATTCGTTTTTTTTTTAATAATAATTTCAAATATAAACGGACTTTTGGCACACCGGTGTTCTATTCATGATTGATTCGAATTAAACATCGAATTCAGTATTAGACCGAAGCCAAAGTAAATACAAAAATATCAATTTACGCGTGAAATCAATCTTTACTACATTATAAGGATAATATTATTATTTGCCTAACATGTAATTTAAGGTCATTACATAGTAGAAGTGCATCGACTATCATTGTAGTCAGCATTGTTATATATGGAGTTGTATTGGGTTGTTCTCCTTATATCCATCCTCCTTAGTGCAGTGAGTATTGTCGTTCAATTATAAATCTAGTTTGACTTAAAGTACAATTAGTAAGTAGTGTCATGTGCATTGCAGCAGAATTGGGCCGGCACGAGCGGAGAGGTACCGCTCACATGACAGCGACATAAAGCGACGGCTATGCTGTGTTGCGTTGCGTGTGGTCTGTGTTCCGGTGGCCCATTGGAGGGGACGAGGAAAGCAGGGCAAAGTATCTGCATGAGTACAATGCGCGTGCCGTACATAGTGTAAAAATTACACATTAAAAATGGCAAAATATTTATTTATATTTTATTTAAATTTAATATGAAAAATTGCTAATCTGAAACAAAATGGCTATTTTTTTGCACGTGTATAAGCACGGAAATCTATATTTTTTACTAAACTCTTCCTACTTATTTCTTGACTTGACGTTTTACTTGAATTTTAGAGAAAAAAAAACTAAATATTTGTATGCCTTCAAAATGTGGATAAATTGACATTATTATTTTTAACGAAAATAAAGTACGTACAGGTAGAAGGTAGTGCTGTATTGCAGTCGAATTTGATCGGCACGACCGGGAAGGTATACGGGAGCGACATAAGGCGTCTGTGAGCATGCTGTAACTGTTTGCGTTGCGTTAAACGGAACAACGAAATAGTGGTAAAACTTTTTTTTCTATTTCTATTTCAAATATTAGGTTGCTACGTATGAAATTGGCATTTTTCGTCCTGGCCACTTTAGTCACGAATTTCTCCTCTTTGGTAAGGAATTCCAAATTCATATTTGTACAGCTGTTTACTTATGTATTTGTGCTTCGAAGACCGTCATTAATTTGTTTCCGTCTGTCTTTTTCTGTTTGTGTCGTTCACTTTACAAAACGGAAAACTTAAAATATCGCATTATTACGAGTTCCGCCGTTGCACTAGTGCTGCAGAAACAACTCGAAAGTTGAATGATGTGTATGATGGTCGTGTTTGAGAAGATAGCACAGTTCGTTTTTGGTTCCAAAGGTCTGGAAACTTCGATCTGCGGAACAAACCCCATGGTCGGCCTGAGACACTAGTTGATAATGAAGAGTTGAATGAAGGCTATTGTGGCAGCGGATCCATCGCAAACCAAGTCCGCGTTAGCTACAGGTTGTGATGATAGTGATAAAACTGTTTTAATACACTTGAAGCCAATTAGGAAGATTAAAAAGTTAGAAAGGTGGGGCTACCTTGCAAATGGACTGAAGCAAACCGGCAAACGCTAAAAGGTACTTTAAACCGATTACATTTATATCTGTGATGATCCTTTACGATAATCGGAAGCACTCAGCACAATGGTCTGATCCTGGCCAGCCAGCCAAATCCTGCCCCAAGCGAGAATTAACCCCAAAAAGTTTACATGTAAGTGTTTGGTGGACTAGTGCTTGTTCATTACAGTTTCCTCAAATCTGGCCAGACTATTACCGCTGATATCTATTGTCAGCAATCGCAAGCCATGATGGAAAGCTAGCGGCTAAACATCCTAGGCTGGTCAATCGCTCCACGCCACTGCTGCTTCACGACAACGCTGCCACACACTGCGCAACACACGACTATCAAATTAGAAGAGCTTCTATTAGAAAGTCTAAGACATCCTCCGTACTCCCGGACCTTGCTCCAACAGATTACCACTTTTTTGGATTTACTTGGAATTTGGATAACTTCGTGCAAGGGAAAAATTCAAGTCCGATGGGGCAGTCAAAATCGCCTGCAATGGTTTTGTTGATTCCCATCCCACGGGTGTTTTTTAGTAAAAGGATCAATGAACCTTTGTGATGGCAAAAGTGCATAGAAAATAATTGTTCATACTTAGATAAATTAAATATATTATTATTAATAATTCACTGAACACACACTCTTTAAAACGTTAAAGAGTGTGTGGCCGAACTTATTAAGGCCGAAAATGGATTATCCTGCGTCAGCAAAAAATAGGTAATAGATTAATCAAAAAATAAAATTTTCAGCTAATGAAGTTTATTAAACTTGATGCAATAAGCTTGATTTCGCGAAAACAGTGGCTATTGGGTATGTTCGCTAATAGCGGCAAGAGGTCCTAAATAGCACCAGGATCCATGGCCCCGGGGACATGAGAATAGTCTACATCATTGGAAATATATGATGATATCAAATTGGGCCCTTGATTTTGTTTTACTATCACTTCATTTACCCAATCCCTTGGATTCATTATAACGGGCCAACGTGGTCTTGACACAATTGGCACCGTGTTTCTTATATGTAAGTTTTGCTAAGCATTTTGTGACTTTTGGCTACCTTGCGTTTGTGCTAGTAAAATATCGATATCATTATTTAGATAACCGAGATCACTTCTTCCTAGCACATTTTGAGCAGCGATCTGCGATTTTTGTTTACCTTGCGATTGTGCTAGTAAAGCATCGATATCATTATTTGGATAGCCCAGACCGCTTCTTCCTAGCGCACTTCGGACAGCAATCTGCGATTTTGGTACATCTGCGTTTAGTAGATCTGTAACATCGTTTACGCTTTCAGTCAAAAGACGTCTATTGTTGGGATCCTGGAAAACGTGAATCAGTTTTAGAAAATTCAATTTAAATACATAAAATTATTGATAATGATAATCCTCTTCTACGTGAATATGCAGTGGAAAAGGCTTTATTTAATTCTCAATATATAATAATAATAAGATATGTTTGTTAATTCTGATAAAATATCATCATCAGAAAATAATCAATTTAAAAAACGCTTCGTGAAACGGATTTTGATTTTTGTTTGGGACAAAACCTCTTTGTGCGTTCTTAGACTAAGGCCGTAACTAGACACACGTTCAAACTTCTACAGGCCAGTTCCCTAATGAAGTTAGCAGAGTGCTGGGTCTGGAACTATGAGACTACACTGGAACTATGAGAGTCATTCAACTTCTCTTCCCTCGCCATTCCAAACCATCAAAACGAAGACCTCCGAGTTTATTTCTCCTTTTGAAAGAAAAATGTAAATATTGTAAATGTAAGTTGGTAACGTGGCGGTTAGTCCGCGTGTTACGTCAGAGGTCGCGGGTTCGAATCCCGCCTAGGTCATGGATGTTTATATATTTATTACATGTATTTCTCTAATAAAATATCTTAAATCTATAAAAATCTTAAACGTATTTCCGTTGTCTAGTGTCTGTAACACAAGTCCTTACGGCGCTACCGTGTATGTACCATACTATGCTAACGAGGTTTGATAAGTCCACAGATATTTTTATTATTATAATAGCAGACTTCACCGAATTTAATATTATTATGTAAAGAAAATATGTTCGCCGCATGAAACCGATACAAACTCGCGCGCCCAAATTTCACACGCCACAAATTTCAAAGTCAATGCTGGCGAGCAGCATTGACTTTGAAATTTGGGTCGCCCTGTCTGGTAACCATGTAGTAAGAATTTCAAAGACAAATTAGGAGAGTATTTTATATTCGGAATCAGATTTGAGTACCGAATACGTCTTGTGATACACTCGTATATGTATAATAAATCTAATGAGAGTAAAAGGGGTGTACGAGTATATGAAAAATATTCGAAAATTTGTTTAGGGATATTTAAAGTCGCTAACAGCACAGGCTCTGACAGTTACCGACAGCCAACTCAAAAAGAGAGGTCTACGTATAAGTATGACGTGTGTGTGTGCGTGCGTGCGTGCGTGCGTGCGTGCGTGCGTGCGTGCGTGCGTGCGTGCGTGCGTGCGTGCGTGCGTGTGTGTGTGTGTGTGTGTATCTGTGGCATCGTAGTGTTCAAACAAGTAAAACAAAACTGGGATTCAACTTTCCTAATATCTCGACAAATCTCCGACTAGTTTGTAAGGCTATAAAAATTAGCAGTTATAGGTTTTATGCTACTAAAACCGAGGCTGCAGCTAGTATTCAATAAAAATATTTATATTTTACCGAGACCTTTTTCCGATTCACGTTTTGGATAATAATTTGTGTTTTTCCTTGGTCTTTCGATCGATTGAGTCGCAGTTCATCTATTTTTTTGTCGATCAAGTTCTCGATCTCTGAACGAGTGAGCATTTCTGAATCATGTTTATGATGAAGTTCCGGGAAGAGATTTGCGTGTCCGAAGCGCGCGTACGTCTAAAAAAATAATATACATTATGTACTCTGTAATGGCTTCCGTATTTAAGATAGGACATCAATGAAGCGCAAGGTGGAACGTAACATTTAATGCTCAAGATTCTACAGTGTGAATTTTCACATTTTTCAGAACACGATACGTAATAGTCATATATAACAGTTGAATTACAAAAATATAAGATATACGATTTTATACTGAAATGTCATTGTAAAGCAATCGTGGTTGTACATAAAACATATTTTAGCAATGTTAACCTAAAGCGTATGATTGTATCGTCTTTACAACGCAGATTTAAATTAAAGGATATGTAGAACTAAAAGATATTTCCTTGAAATGCCAACCTTGCGCGCATGTGTTTTAGTTGTTTTCACAAATTCACACACACAAAAACCATCGCGTGTGCCATCAGTGCCGCCCCCGGTGAGGTGCCCCGTAACAACAATCATCAGGCACCTCGACGGCTAGTCAGCCCCCTAAGGGACCAACTCCACCTCCACAGCTGGGGCCGCCCAGCACTACAGGACAAACCCACCGACCCCAGGATGTGGCGTGTGATTATTTTTAGGTGCCGTTACCACAAAAAAGCCGATATGTCGATTCTTAGAACCTAAGGAATGCTGTGTATTAATTTGCACATAATATTATATAATTAAAAACCGTCTTAGCCGCCACTCAAAAAGTCGGTCGTAGAACAATCGTGGTCTCTATGCCACTTGCAGCTTATCGCGCGAGTGCCACCTTCGCTAGAGGCGGAATTATAAAAATTAAAAACATTACGTTAACCAATTTAATTCGTGGTCCAGCTAGGTCCTGGACCTAGTCCAGAGAGGGGACACTACCATGCTTGTGTAAACTGGCGAATCAGTCACTGACGAGAGCGTTGCGGAAAGTGTGACCGGGCGAGGCAAATGGAAGCTAAAAGGGAGAAATTTGTGACGATCCAAAGAGAGGATTGTAGGGGCAAGGGAAAGGTGCATGCTCTAATTTTCGTCTCTTTCTCTCATAGCCAGTTACGCTTCGCACAACGAAATAACTTCGGTGTGGTCTAATACAGGCACGTTCTTTTTGTTTTCGGTTAAAAATATTTTCTAATAAATGAATATCGAATACTATGTGTCCCGCTTCAAGTAAACTACTTGGACTTAATGTTACTAGTGATCTGTTTAAAAACTTATGCCATGACAGAAAGTAATAATTGTGTGAAGTGTGCAATAAATTAAAAGCTACGCAACATTTACTTGTTGATTGTGTTAAGAACAAAAAAGAAAGGGAGTCCCGAATTTCATTGAATCTGAACATCTCTGGATGTAGCACATTTACATACCGTTTTGTCTAATACAAAAATGGAAGTGGCGACAAGGTCATTCATTTATCAGTGGCTCTCTTTCACACATTCTATTTTTGAAATATATGTTTTTATAAGGTACGATGGGGTTGACACACCTTATTTGATAAAACCCCCCAACTAATAACGTTTAGAAAAAATAATAATAAAAGAATTGAATTATATTCAAGTATTTGCTTTTAGCACATCTTAATTCAACTGTGCCAAATTTCAAATAGCTGCATTCGCGCAATTCTTTTAAAATGGAATGTTATCTTCACGTGAATAGAGACGCCATTTTGTTTGACCTGTAAATTTTTTTTTCGTATTTAATTTTTTTTAATTAGAAATAAATATTTTGCCATTTTTTGTTTATAATTTGTATAATGTTTATACCACGCGCATTATATTCGCACATCTTTTATTTTTCTTCCCCACTCTAATGGGCCACCGGAAAACTCAAACCGCACGAAACGCGACGGCATAGCTGTCACTTTACGTCGCTGTCGTGTGAGCGGTCCCTCTCCGGCAATACCTACTAATTGTACTTTAAGTAAAACTCGATCTTTTTATATGAACGTTCAATACAAAAACGACAATACTCACTACACTATGGAGGACGGATATACAGAGAACAACCCAATAAAACTCCATGTATAACAATGTCCAATGCAATGAATTTCGTTGCACTCCTTCATTATATTGACCTTAAACTATTTATAAGCCATACAATATTATCCTTATAATGGAATAAAGATTGATTTCACGCGTAGATATTGATATTTTTGTATATTTATACTTTAGCTTCGGTCTAATACGGATACCGATTTTTTTATTCGAATTCTAATCAATCATATGTATAAATAATACTATCACCCCGCGGTTTGGCCCGCGTACCATGGTGAAATTCCATATTATTGACTTCACCCTCTATTTGTCCGACCAAATTGTGAAATCGTTTCGGCTGTACGTTGTCTCAGTCAATCAGTCACTCAACAACGAAAGAGTTTTACGAGGGGTGATTGATAACTATCCGTAACGACAAACCGGCGCCCTGAGCCCTCCATATCATTGTCGTTCCATCGGAGTAGGTGAATGAGAAGAGAGCGCACTTTATTACTCTAACATGTACCACCTTCGCGTTTGACTTGCCTATAGAGATGCTAGGCCAAATTTCGACTAAGAGACAAGATTTAAGTAAAAAAAATGATTTCACAAAAAAACTAAATATTCTTTACTTACACAACACAGGCACAACTACTCGTATTTACATTTAAACAATTTTGGACGTATCAACGACAAATTAAACAATTTTTGACAGCTAGGGGTCATGAGCGGCCTCCCTGCGTATAAGCGTGCATAAAAGGCGCCACTTTTCCAAGAAAGTAAAATGTTATTGGCTGGAAATCATAGGGGTAATACAGATAGGATTAGATAGATAGGATTTCAAACTGCTTTCCCTACTCTATCTTTATATTTTTAGAATATGCCATTTATGTCATCTCTATGAATTGCTCCATACAGCAGGCATAGAGATAATATAGATAGAGTGGAAAGTCGACCTAGAACGCGTCCATCTAAGTCGAAAGAGAAAACAACTGTGGTATACTATCTGTCTCTCTTTTCCATTCAATTCCCACTGCTGAATGCGCATGCTAGATTAAATAGAATGAGACAGTAATATATATCTCATCTTTTTTCTCTATTAACCAACACGGCCAGTCGCCGTCATGGACCTACCTATGGCTTCCTTTCTCAGTCTATATTATCTCTACGACACCAGGAGACCTTAATTTTCCTATATCTAGTTTCCATGACGTTTTCTGAGGCTTTGTGATGGTGGCTCTTAGACGATTTTGGTGGTGACCTTCCTACTCAAACCTTTTTTTTGTTAGTGCCAAAAACTTACAAACCACCGCGAGTTCCATCAGTGCCGCCCTTGGCGAGGTGCCCCGGAGCAACAATTATCTGGGCACCTCGACGGCCAGTCAGCCCCCCAAGGGACCAACTCCACCTCCACAGATGGGGTTGCCCAGTACCACAATAGACCTGGGACAGTGCAATGGAGTGAGGCTCCCATCCTCGCCCTTTGCCCCGTGCGCAAAAGCGCCACCTTCCGTTGCTCTCTTCTTATAAGAGGGGTACCGAAAGCAATTCCTCCTCCTTATCTGTAAGCCACCTCTTTTTATAAGAGGGGTGCAAAGATCCCCCTCTGTTCAATTGGCTTCGCCTGGGTTCACCCCAAGCTACTAAGCCCCACCGCCATAACAAGGCTTGAACCATAATGGGGTAATCTTCCGCCTTATTCTACGTTTTTTTTTAAAGAACGGCAATAACAGAAGAAACGACATTTAATCATCATTACCATGATTTTTTTTTTCATTTTCGTCATGTTTCGTGAAATATTCGTGCGAATCCGGGATGGACAGCTAGTTATAAATAAACCTATTACAATAAATATATCGATTTCCCACATACTTGCGCGTAAAATCAATCATTATAAAGTAATCATAGTTTCCAAATTGGCTAACAAATAGGCTACGCTTAGGGGCAGTATAAAAAGGAAAGCATCTGAAAAATGTTTACAGGCTTTGAAAAATGGAGTTGCTTTGGGCTGTTCTCTGTATTTCCACGATTTCGAGTTTTGTAAGTGTTTAATGAATTTTAACTTGACAAAATAAGGTTTACAATTCCACCCTTCCTTAATTTTTGTCGATTGAGTCAACAGTGGACACTTTCCTAATACCTTTTACGTTCGAAAGCATATGAAAATATTAATGTCGTCCTACACGAAAAAGCCTACAGCGGCCATTTCTATTGAGATCCATCTGCGCAACATATTACACGAATATTAGCACAGCCACAAATACAGGGAGTGCATTCCCTCATTCTCCTATGGGGCGGTATTCCGATACGTCTCGAAGTCAGGCGCAGAACCGACGGCTTAACGTGCGCTCCTAGGCAAGAAAACATGTGTTGATGTTTTTACTTTACGCGAACGTTGCTCGCACACACATTGTCAGCCCTTATCTATCCACTGCTGGACATAGGCCTCGTTCAATGAACGCCAAGACGAGTGCTCCCCTGCTACTCGCATCCATCCCGGACCGGCCACCGCACGGAGATCGCGTTTAGGAAAACGAAGTGTTGGCCGAGCGTTCATGGTATAGAACGTAATAATAGAATTATTACGTTCCATATCATCATAATGTTTTCAGCACGAAATATATATACATATATATATATATATATATGTCTTTCATTGCCTGTAATTTTATTTTAGAGGCGCTGATTAACTTTCAGCTGTAATTTTTATTTTTTTATTTTGTCTCTATAATGTTTTCGCATATTCTGCTCTCATTAAGATTAAGCCCGTCCCATTTGTTATTTGTTAAAAAACGGATTATTACTTTTTAAACAAAACCAGTGTGAAATCATTTTCAATATATCTTCTAAAATTTATTATTACATTTTCCAGGAATCATACAATGCTCAGGAGTTGCTTTCTGAAGACCCATTTAACGCAAATAATGATATCGACGCTTCACTAGCACAATCACAAGGTACACAAAAATCGCAGATTGCTGCTCAAAATGTGCTAGGAAGAAGAGGTCTGGTTGGGCCAAATAATGATATCGATGCTTTACTAGCACAATCGCAAGGCAAACAAAAATCGCAGATTGCTGTCCAAAATGTGGTAGGAAGGAGTGGTCTGGTTGGGCCAAATAATGATATCGATGCTTTACTAGCACAATCGCAAGGTAAACAAAAATCGCAGATTGCTGTCCAAAATGTGCTAGGAAGAAGTGGACTGGGTTATCTTAATAACAATATCGATGCTCTACTAGCACAATCGCAAGGTGCTCAAGAGTCACAAGTTGCAACGCAAAACTTTTTACAAGGAAAAGACTCATATATTCTACAAAGACCAGGATATCAGTGGCAAAACAATATTCCTCTGCCATACGAAAATCCTAACTCACAAAATCCGTGGCCAATTATACCAAGACCGCTTAGGCCAAACAATAACCCTGTTCCACAAGTACCAAGACCGCCTGGTTGGCCAGTAATAAATCCATCGCCGAGGGCATTGATAAACGAGGTGATAATAAAAAATGTCAACGGTGTACTTACTCCAGTTATTTCCAATCCAAATCAGAGGCCCAATTTGATAGCGTCATATAAATTAGAACAATACAGAGAATATTTGATCAGATACATACTAGAAACATTAGTACGTGATGAAGTTAAGTATCTCATCTACAACGCTAAAACAGAAGAAGAGAGGGCGAGGGCGGACATGTTGATCCAGAATTACAGAATGATTATCTACGCATTTACCGAATTCCTTCACTCAGTTAATCCTCTTGCCGGTTATATTCAAACTTTGAGGATAATAGCTCGGAATAGACCATCAGCATACGCTCAGGAAATCGTTGGTGAATCAGAAGTAGATTCAACTGTAACTATTAACGAATCGGTATGTATTTCATCGAATATTTATCCGTCGGGGGCGTTTTGTGACCAACGCCCGTATACATTTAGTCAAAGGCAATGCCGGCACAACTCATGATCATATAATATCACCCACAAAGCGACATAACGCCCCTAAGCTCTAAAAAGAGATTAGAATATAATGGCGTTGTCCGTCTTTCAATTGTCGAAATTTATTGATTTGGATGACGAAATCCCTTTATTTTCATTAATTTTCATTTAATTGTCATATTTAATAAGTCGAAAGCCTCCTGGGATGTTTAATAGCTCTAAAGTTTGTTTAGCCACGATGCCACCCTCGTCGTTCAGCAGTGAACATGAATGTCAGCGAAGAACCAATGTGTTCATCATTAATCATCGTCTTCTAGAACAATCAGTGAATTCCCTTTCATTGGAGTTACAGTCTGGATTTCTATTTGGGAGAATTATTATCCCGTCTATATTAAAAATAGAGAAAGAGGATACATTTGTCTGTGTTGAATAGGCTCCGTATGTAATCGACCGCCTTGTAAAATTACTTTACTAATAGAGTCCTACATTACCTGTAATGAACTTAGGCTATATAACATTTTAGAATAGTATGAAAACATTAGAGGTTAGTATGAAAACTTCGATGATACATCATCCAATGTGACAAAACATCGCAGTAAATTCTTATATAGCTGCAGAAATTTCAGCTAGCTGTCCCGACAGACGCTGTTCTGTCATAAATTGAATTTGTTGTCATGGTAACGTGTAATGTTTACGAGCGCGCAATTCATATTTTTTTTAATCCATGAATCAGCCAGTTTTGCAAAAAAGATCCAAGCGAAGCCGGTACAGACTGCTAGTAATAAATATACCAATCACTATTATAATAATCAACTTATTTCAGGAAAGTCTATTCGACGAGCATTGGTCCCAACCGCTGGTTCCTTACCACCAGCCCGAATATGAAGGATACGAAGAATGCTGCTCTGAAACTGACATCAAAATTGTTGTAAATATAAAAGAAGTTGTAAATTACGAACTGTTCTGCCAGCCGTTTAACACATATGAGATTGTGGAGCTGGTGGAGATCATTTTGAACAAATTTGTCGTGAAATTGATACAGGAACATGGTATTCAGATCGAAATCCTATCGAGAGTGGCTAAAACTGCCGTCGTCGAAACGCTTCAAAACGAAGGCGTGTACCCCCAGAAGCGTTGCAGAAACGATTTACCCAATCGTTGGAACATAAAACCCAAATTGGTTTGGTAAATAAGATTTTATTTCAACGATAGAATGTGTCAGCGTTATTTCATTTTCCTGTCGAATTTGTGAATTCATTAAAGTTTTGCATGCATTTTCCTCAAATTTTATTAGAAACCTCGTTAATTGTATTAATTAGTCCATATATTTATTTATTTCTTTAACAATTTGCGTACATGGAAAAGAAACATATATCGGGGAAGGCTATAGGATACCCCTAAATGACGCTACGACTAATAGGAGGGAGCCATATGGGCGAAACTGCGGGGTGACGCTAATATGTTTTCTTTTTTATAGAATAGGGGGCAAATGAGCAATCGGAGCCTTTTTTGACTACCGACTCCCATGAACATCCATATAATTGCCATGCCGGTGTGTTAGCTCCCCGGTCGTGCCATCCCAATTCCGTTGCACAGGAGGATATAATCATGTACTGTGCATGGCACTACCTCGTCCTATGCAGCCTAGCACTACCTGTTCCTGAAAAGTAATAATACATCGAGGGAAGACGACCGGGCTCAGTGGCGCATTGGCAAAGGCCTACCTCCGGCAGTGGACTAACGTAGGCTGAAGATAGAGAACGGAGATTCGCCAATTTCTTTCGACAGGATGACATAAGGACAGCTGTGTGTCCATCCTGGGTATTGGACTCAAGGTAAACAGAACCACGTGGATAGCGGCAAGTTATAACACATCACAGGGCGACAAGTCAAGGTGCACTCATCTCGTGGTCTTCGGGGCCGTACTGGATATCGTGTCTGTCTAACACAGGCGTCAGCTGTCACCCCACCACGATTAAAGCATTGTCGTGGTGGTGGGTTTGTCCTGTAGTGCGGGACAACCCCGTCGGTGGAGATGGAAGGGACCGATCCCTTAGTGGGCTGACTAGCCGTCGAGGTGCCCTGATGATTTGATGTTCTCTAGCACCTCACCAAAGGCGGGACCGATAGCAATTGCAGTCGTTTTTGTGGGTGTTCGGCACTATAATGTGCCGCTGGCCCCACGCACCCAGTGTCAGTGAAGGCGTGTAAATGCGTTTCCTGTCATCATTTTCATGATGAAGAATCATTATCATCAGTAGCAGCTAGGATACTTCCACTGCTGGACATATGCCTCCCTAAGAGAGCGCCGCAATTTTTCGGGTCACGAGCAGCGTCCATCCAGTGGCTTCCCGCTTAGTATGTTCATATGCCATGATTTCGTAATATTAGATATTTTTGTAAATATATCGAATAAATGAATGAAAAAAAAATTGACTCTACACTAAGTACCAAGTGTATTGAACTGGCACGACCGGGTACCTCTCGCTCTCTTGATACTGGCGTAAAGTGGCAGCGTCGCTGTCGCGTTTCGTGCGGTGTGTGAGTAGCCGGTGGCCCATCGGGAGGGGATGGTAGGAGGGCAGCGAATCTGCGCAACAATCATGCAAAAGTCCGTGGGCGTCGGTGATCATAAAAAGGCTCCGAATTCTCGTTTGCCCCATTATGCCATTTAAACAAAGAAAAGGTGATTTGCTCCTTTGCTCTCCACACAGCCTCAGATATTATTGTAGCACTTCGTACGTTCATCAGACTAACAAAATCAATGTATCCTCGGCTAATTCCCTGCTTTTACAATGAGCTGAGACATGGGCAGGACATAACGATAGTTGATACCGCTCACGCCCCCGCTCTTCCCATTGATACTGCATTTGTAAGTGCTCGGCGCTTGAATATAGATATAGATAGAGAATAATAATAGAATAAAAATAATAATAGGACAGAAGCGCTCCGCGTGGGAGGCCATGTCCAGCAGTGGACGTTGTCCGGCTGGTGATGATAGATAGATAAAAGGACAGCCGATGTGGTTCACTCTCTGTTTCTTTTCAAATTCATTTCTTTCTGCATGCGAGATAAGATAGACAAGGATAGTAATGCATTCTCATCTTCCGTCTCTATTCACTAAGACGGCCAGTTGCCGTCATATAATCTATGTAAAAAATTTGATTGGTTTGTGTTTGTCCTTAACATATTGAGATTACTGAGTAACAGAGAATCATCCCTATTAGCTTTACATCGTTACGTACAATCTATAATAAGATATGGCTTCACCTTATGGGGTTACTCTACCCAATCCCAGAAGGTATTCACACTACAAGAAAAATGTGTAAGAGCAGTTTTTGGTACTCATTGAATGGAAAGTTGCAAAGCATTATTTAAAAGACATAATATTCTACCTCTCCCTTATCTGTACACTTCTTAAAAGGTAATATAACACTATACAAACCTGAACATTCAGATAGATGTAGTGGACGTAACCATGATCCATATGTTTCTGTGCCGAAGAAGGTTTTTAGTAAAAACTCATATTGTAGGGCAATAAAAATTTATAATCATTTACCAAATAAATTAAAAAGAATACTAATAATTTTATTTAATTACTTTTCACGGAACAAGAATCGAATGTCTTTTAATATAAAATTTAATTAATCAAGATATGTACTATTGTTTTCTACGTACCTTTGCCATCTCGTAGGTAGCTTCATTAATCCCTTTACAAAAGAAACTGTTGGATGGGAATCAATAAAATCTTTGAATGCGATTTGGACTGCCCCAGCGGAGTTGAATTTATGGAGTAATCGAATTTTCGAAAAAAAAAAAATGGAAATCTGTTGGATCAAGGTCCTGGATTACGGGGGATGTCTTAGACTATCCAATTGAATCTCTTCTAATTTGGTACCCGACTGTTGCGCAGTGTGTGGCCTACCGTCGTCGTGAAGCAGCAGTGGCGTGGAGCGATTGACCAGGCTAGGTTATGTAGCCCTTAGGTTATCCATTATGGTTTGCAATTGCTGACAATAGACACCAGCCGTAATAGTCTGGCCAGATTTGAGAAAACTGTAATGAACAATACGCGCACTAGTCTACCAAATGCTTACAAGTAAACTTGTTGGGGTTAGTTTTGGCTTAGGCCAAGATTTGACTGGCTGGCTAGGATGCAACCAGTGCGCTGAGCGCTTCCGATTATCGCAAAGAATCCACCACAGATAAATGATTCGGTTAAAAATACCTTCATTATTGTACCGGTTTAGTAATGTAGCGCAACAGTCGACGCGCGTTTGCCGGTTTGCTTCAGTCAATTCGTGAGGTACCCACCTTTCAAGCTTTTTAATCTTCACGATTTGCTTCAAGTGAATTAAAACATCATTACATTTTACTACTAACATCGTAGCCTTCAGCTAACTCGGACGTGGTTTGCGATGGATCCGCTTCCTCAACAGCCTTCAACTTTACATTATCAACTTGTGTCACGGGGCCAGGCCGTCCACGGGGCTTGTTCTGCAGATCGAAATTTCTAGAGCGGAAATGTGGAATCTAAAATGAACTGTGTTTTCTTTTACAGCAAGACCGCCATACACACCATTCACCCCTTAAGGCCGATTCACGGTCATCGAAGCACAAATACATGAGTAAATAGCTGGACAAATTTCAATTTGGAATTCCTTACCAAAGAGTAGAAATTCATGATTACAATAGCCAGTACGAAAAACGCCAAATGCATATGTACTGTATTTGAATACATAGACGCTATATATTTTGACATCTCACATCAATGCTGATCTCATTTCTGCCTTATCATTTACGACTGAATTTCCGTACATTATTCAATAATGGCTGTGTGTGGGCTGCCTAAGAATACCCTCACACTCAATCCAAGCCCAGGGTGACGTAAGAGCCGTCAAAGGGCACTAGTCTCTTCACAACAAAGAGGCTTAAGCCAGCTTGTTGTTTAGTGTCCCGTCTGTTTCATAGTGACATTGGAATGGACGGGAGCACCGGACGGCGCTCGTCCATCAATCGGATCGGCGACAGGCAGCAGTCCGAAACCTAATCTGCGATTGCCAACCCGCCTGCTCAGCGTGGCAATTACGAGCATTTACCTGCAATGAGAATTCGGTCCCTAGTTCCCGGTAGTTCCACTAGTCCTAGCTACGATAGCGGCCACGATAACTGTGGAACAAGGGGTGCTAAGAATCTCCGCGCTACGGATCGTTACCAGCGATTTGACCTGGCTACGTAACGCTCAGACTAGAAAACACTTGGTTGGACACACCTGGACATGGTACTGGAAAAAATCTGATGGCACGTTTTGGGGCTATGTGAAGTCCGAAAACAAGGCGAGGACACCATAACTTGGACATCAGGTCACCTATTCTACTTCAGGAAAGGCGACGCTCCATCACAAGGCGGCGTGGGATTCCTCGTGAATAAGTCCCTCGTAGGCAACATCGTCGAAATCTCTAGTGTGGCGGGTAGGGTGGCGTATCTCACGCTTAAACTCAATAAGAGGTATAGTATTAAAGTGATACAAGTATACGCACTAACCTCGTCACATTCCGATGACGACGTGGAGACAACCTAAGAGGATGTCTCAAAGGCCTTACATAACACCTGTAAGGCCCAGTTCAGTTTTCTAATGCCAAGGAAGTACGAAGTGTTGTCGAATCGAGTCTGGGACCACATGGAGTCGGAAGTCGAAACCACAGCGGGCAAATACCGGTAAACCTTTTCGAGAAGGAGAGCCTCTTCTTAATGAATTCCTATTTTAAGAAGAAGCCCCAAAGGCATTGGGCATGGCAGAGCCCCGATTCTGTGACCAGGAACGCGATTGATTTTATTATGGCGGACCGAAAGCATATATTTACGGATGTCTCCAAGATCAACAGGTTTAAAATCGGAAGTGATCACCGATTGGTAAGAGGTTCTCTGAAAATACTATTTCGACGCAAGCGTGTCCGATTAGTACAGTAGACACTCTGACCTAACTTCCGCATAACCATGGTAAGTTCCGAAAAATTCCAACTGGAATTAAAAAACCGGTTCGATGTCCTAGATATGTCGGAAACTATAATGGAAATTCACGAGGCCATGAGTGGTGTGATTGCATTGGGAGCGTGGGTGAAGAATATTGTATAATTAAGTATCCGAGCAAGAGAGCTAAACTCTCAAATGAGACGCTTGGACTTTATGAGAGAACGCAGAGCACTCAAGGACGTTACGTCTGAAGGGGCGGAATTACAGTCGAACTTCATAGAGCAGGAGGCGAACCTGTATTAAGAGAGCCTAAAAATATTTATAATTTCGTCCTTCAGCGAGACGTACCTCCCAAGGCATGGCTTGGAAGTAATGTTGTTTTGTTTTTAAGAAGGGGGAAGGAAGACAAATCACATCTTTAAAATTAAAGACCAATTTCACTTCTCGGCCATATTTACATGTGGTTCTCAAGAGTCTTGACGAATCGTCTCACCACAATGCTTGACTTATTCCAGCCACCGGAGCAGGCTGGGTTCCGCAAAGGATTTAGGACCATGGATCACATTTTCACCATAAGGCAAATCATATAAATTACACATGAGTACGATCAGCCGCTGTGCCTTTGTGGACTATGAAAAAGCGTTTTACTCTGTCGAAACCTGGGCTGGTCTGGAAGCTTTACAGCGTCACGTCAATTGGCGATACGTCGAAGTACTGAAAGCATTATATGACGCTGCTTTTATGTCCGTTCTGATTCCGGGTGGTCAAACAAGGCCAATCCAATTGCATCGAGGAGTGAGACAAGGGGGATGTTATGTCCCCGAAGCTGTTCACTAATGCTTTGGAGGACGTTTTTAAGACTTAAAACTGCGGCAGGATGCGGCATAAATATTAATGGCGAGTGGGTACTCGCCGTTAGTATTTAATGAAGATCTCACATCTTCATTTCACCGACGATATCGTTGTGTTGGCCGAATCGTTCGAGAGCTTGCAGGAAATGTTGCAAAGCCTAAATGAATCTTCCCGACATATTGGCCTTAGGATGAACTTGGAAAAGATATTGCAATTAGATAGATATAACTTCGAAAAGGAAGCCGATAGAAGGATTCAATTGGGTTGGGCAGCATTCCGGAAGCTTCGTCACATTATCATGTCGCCTATACCGCCGAGCTTGAAGACGAAAGCCTTCAACCAATGCGTTCGCCCCGTGATGACCTATGGGGCCGAAACATGGCCTCTTAATTTATGACTGGTCGGCAAGTTTGCAGTAGCTCAACGGACGATTGAATGTGCTATAGCACATTCGATCGTCCGTTGAGCTATTAATATTATAATTATTATTATTATCACGTCAGACTAGCCCTGTGCTAAGTACCGTAAGGACTTGTGTTACAGGTATAACGCACAACGGATATATTTAATATTTTTATTATAGAAACACATAAATATAATACACATACAAACATCCATCACCCAGGCGGGATTCGAACCAGCGACCCCTGGTGTAACACGTGGAGTAACCGCCATCTTACCAACTGAACCAGCCGGTCCTCATGCTATGTTGGGTGGTTGTCCGACAGAATTCGTAACGAAGTCATATCACATCACGCGACGTATAGGCTCGCTGAAGTGGCAATGGACTGGTCACATACGCAGAAGATCAGATGGCAGACGGGACAGTAAGGTTCCGGAGTGGAGGCCGGGCTTAGGAAAACGAAGTGTTGGTCGACCATTCACCAAATGGGCAGACGATCTCCGTGCAGTAGCCGGTCCGGGATGGATGCGAGTAGCAGGGGATCGGTCGTCCTGGCGTTCATTGAGAGAGGCCTATGTCCACCAGTGGACCGATAAGTGTTGATAATGATGAATGATGATGATTAAATAATGTCGGGATACCTTCATTATCATGTCAGCTAAAAATTTACCAAAACATTGCTTTTGAAATGGAAAATATTTTAACGTCATTATTAACCATTAGCCTGTAAAAGGAGGGACTAAATGAGGAATATCTTTTGCGCACGAGTTAAGGGATGAGGATGACGTCCTATTGCAATACATCAAAGTTGTTGGTGTTGTGCTGTGGTGCAGGACAAGTGGAACTATGCATGGAGATGCTCTGATAATTAACATTTCCTGTCACTCCAACTAAGGCGGGCACTGGCCAAACTTGCGGAGGTTTAATTGGGTATTTTCTTGGCAATACCTAGTACTGACGAGCTGCTCACACCGCAGAATCTCGCCCAAAGTTTGTGACGGCAATGCGTTTTCCTGGGTCTACAAAATAAAATCTAGAAACAGATAATTTTTGTTTCTAGGATATTTATAACCTCAATGAGTAGCCAGATGCTAATTCGAACAAGGACCATACTTTACAAAGATCATTTAACCCCTGGATCATGACCTTTAACATTGTCTACTCAAAAATAGCCTCCATCTAATTGGCGTCTGTTCTTTTCTCTGTGCAACCAACCAACTCGGATCCAAAAGCGTATTCTTCACTTGATGACGGTCACTTGAGTTCTAAAAGGAAGTCTAAACATCCACCACAGCACAATATAAGCACGCAATTGTATGCTTCATTGTACTTATTGTTAATTCTAATCATAAATATATTATATTAATCACGATCTTACACGATGTCCGATTTATCAAGCACGTTTGCTGAAACATGCGCAATTTCACACTTATTAAACTGTGAGTTGGTTTGAAGTAATTATTTCCATCTCTAGGACCGTCCAACATGGTTTTACTTTTAATACTTGGTACATTATATACGATAGTGGCAGCCGATAATGAATTGGTGAGTTCTTTTCGCCTTTTTGGCTTTTTATCAAAAAACTATTAATGAATTGGTAAGTTCACTTAATCCCTGTGATTATATAATTGTATTATAATTTTTATCTAATTGTCATACACGAAGAAGAATAAGTATTATTTGTCTTTTTGTCTTTTATTTGCAAGGTATATCAATAATTTTGTAAGACATTTGGATTAATTTGTATTTGGGGCCTTCCCAATGGACCATTAAATGAGATGAAAATGCAAATGCGGATGCTGACGGGCGTTAATATTCATTAGGTAGCCATAAAACCTAAATAAACTTCATACAAGTAATAATCGCCTACATGTTAACAATGTATAAATTGGTTTATTTTTAAATCAAATTTAAAGTGCCTAAAGATTGCGAAATATGAAAAGAAAAACATGCCTGATTTCTTTTATGACAATGGTCAACAGCCTAATCCAGTGGATACTCGGATCGGGCAGCGGGATCTTCACGTTCAAAATACTGCAGAGCCTAAAGTTGATAGTTTTCAACTAGTGCGTGTAAGCCAACACCAGAGTGCCACGGACATTCCGTGGTGACTTGGTATTCCTACGAAAAACAATCCGTGGCTCATTGATGAGGCGAGGATTGATAAGGCAATGGGCTTATTACTCACATAAGAAAATAACCGCCTGGGTTCTCGAGAGTATTCTCTACGCACTGAGTGTACTCTCAAGTGTTATTCTAAAGAAAACCATCGAATCCATTAGTTTTTAACATACTTAGTATTTCTACTAGTCAGTAGTAAAAAAAATTAATCCATTGCATCATACTTGAGAGACAAATATTTACATCATTATAAATATTATGTCGCTAAGTTTAATAATATACATCGCATTAATCAATCCTTCAATGATATCAACAAATGATATGGAAAGTCATCAAAATATGTAAAAAAAAGAAATGTCCCAAATAGTTCCTTGTAGGACACCCACGTCTATTTTGATCCTACTGGATCTCTTGTTATTTACAATAGTCCTGTAAATTCTTGTTGTTTAAATAAAAAGTCACAAAGTTTTTTTTATACCTCTTATATAATAATGTTGTGATTTTTTTGACTAATGTTTCATGCTGTACGCTGCGAAACGCTTTACAAGGATCACAAACGCACCTAACATATCCCTCAGTACCTCTAACGTCACAAAGCAGAACATAGTTACCTAAACTAACCCCGGGATCTCTTGTAAAACGTCCTATTGTAGATCCAAACTGCTTGACATTAAAATATTAGAATTGAAATTTGATTGTAACAGAGACTAAAATGTGAAAATGTCGTTTTATTGTAATGGGTACTTCGAATTGACGTAATATAAATCACGTGGTTTGATATTTTCTTTCACAGGGTATCCAGGTAGGAAAATTACTTTTAAAAAGTGAGCAACAAACGAATAAGGACTTTCAGTTGTTTTTTATTCAGCTAAGACAACAAACATTTAGAGTGATTTTTACGAGTACCGCCTCGGCACTAATGTGGCAGAAACAGGTCGCAATATTAATGTGGCGATTGGAGTGGAACAAATTACAAATACAGTAGGAACCACTCGACGCCCTTCGCCACACCTTGCTCCAATGGACTATAATTTTTTCGTGATTTGGGCTGGCAACTTTCTACGTAATAAAAAGTATTCTTCTCAGGAGGCAGTACAAAGTTCTTGAACACAGTTTGTCGAATCTAGGTCACCCCATTTCTATCGCAAAGACATAAATGACCTTCATATTAGATGCCAAAAATCTATAGGTAATGATAATTATTTAGATTAACTAAATATGTGAAATAAAAAATAATAATTTCCATCTCTTCAGTACAGATCGGCAATTTCATACCTTAACCCCTAATAATTTATTTAAAATTAATTATAGTATGCCGTAGGCAATAAAGCTTAAGCTCTATTGCCTACGGCATATAAATATAGGAAGAGAGATCTGCATAACCGTGCTCAAACTACTCTAATATTTAATTTGCCAATTAACCTTCTGTCCTACTACGTATAAGGTCCAGACACTGATCTCTTTGTATGGATTGCTGTTAGTGTAGATTAATGCCACTTGAATTATCAACAGTCGGTATTTTGTTTACTACCTATAGCCCAGCATAATTGTGTGAAACCTTCCCCCTTTACCTTCCAATGGGTCACCGGAGACCCACAAGCCACCGATCGCCTCAGCATGTGTATCACTTAGAGGCAGTATCATGGTTACTATAAATACCTCTCCGGTCGTGCCGATCAAGTATTGCAGTAATGAAGCATCACTCTTTTACACAACACAAAAAACATCATCCGTCATATGCATTACTCGAAACTTAATATATTTATACATGTGAAACGATTCCACACCATCTATCTGTACTTAATATAAAACATAGTCCCCAAAAGTTGTGAGTCTGTATGTGACCGAATTCCTACTGATCGGATTTTCACTCGGTTTCGACCCGGACAACCCACCCAGAAGTTTCAAGTGTATGTTTATGTATTCACGGGAAATTCCTAGACGAATTGCTACTTAAGTATAATAAAAGAACAATCCAAAAGTAGATGTTTTTATAATTCCGTATCTAAGGGGTAAAAAAGGTTGTCCTATTACTAAGTATCTGCCGCCCGTCTGTCCGTCTTTCATCAGCCTGTATCTTATGAATAAAAATCAAAATAAACACAAAAACAAATAAAAAAATCATACATTGTATCTATGATTTTTTTTTATTATATGTGTTTGTCCATAAATAAGTTATAATGCTCGTCTCGTTGGTGCAGGACCCGCGGTCCTCCAGTCCGATTCGCACTTGGTCGGTTTTTTATTACGCGTAAATCCGGCGACCTATTAATAAACATTGTATTGGAGTTGTGTAATTGTAATTTCCCACGCCATTGTAAATTGGCTAGCGTCGTCATGTGGCAAGCTCAAATACGTTATGAAATTTTTTATTGACTTTTTTTTTACAGGAAAATGTGCCAGTCTCGCTTTTTAAGAGGGCTATCGGTAAAAATGGGTATGAGTAAAGTGTTTGCACAGAAAAAGGGGGAATTTTTATATTAGAGGATAAATTTTCATAGATTAGATATCTTATATATATAAAGTTCTCGTGTCACAATGTTGGTTACCTTACTCCTCCGAGATGGTTTCGCCGATTTTTGACAAATTTTATATGCTTATTCAGTAGATAGGTATCGGCTACTGTCTACTTTTCATACCCTACGGATACGGATTCGTCCCCCAACCCGACAAAACAACGTTTGCCGGATTAGCCAGTAATTTCCATAAATTGCGCATATATGTTTAAGTAATAATTTACAATTAAATAAAAAGGTCATGGGTTCGCATCAGCAACATGCCGTGACATACAAGCATAGTGAATCTCACTCGTGGCTCAGCTACGCACACTTATAGCAAGGCTACGAGAGTTTCTCTTTCTGACCTGAACTTGTACTGTAGAAGCGAAGAGAAGCCCAGTTCGGCTTCATCGGTGCTATGAGTAGGCGACGAGACTAGGTTTGGGTCGAATAGGGGTCCAACCCCCTACTCTCCCACAGGTTTGAGAGATGTATCCCGATATGAAAATGTTTACAATAGCTAGCTTAACCATTATTATCATGGCCAAAGAGAACGCGGGGTCCTTCATTCCCCGACTCTTACGTCGAGGGCAGCTTGCGCGCGGTAGCTAAAATGGCATCGGCTCTGACTTAAATGAATGCCTCATAAAGATGATCATAACTGGTCAAACGACGGTCACCGTTATCTATGTGTGTGGCTCTAGAAAGTCTACAAGTAGTAGTAGTTTAGCAGTTCAATAATTGCCACTTAGTTCTCGGCCAGTCGTGTCTCCTAGGCATGCTACTGACTGGGCAACAGTGTGTAAATTATAAGTGACATTGAAAATTAATTAATCATTATCAAATAATGTTATTCTTCAAATAACAAAATTATTCTTTTCTTTTTCCCATTTTATATTATTCTTTTTCCCATTTTGTATACCTTACCTTTTATTTATCGTACCATGAAAGAAAATTTTGATTGAATTGTCCAATTACGGTTTATGTTTCTAGATATCTACTAACCTATAATATAAGATGTCTACTAATATATTTTTAATTATATCTTCTTCTTATATATAGAACAAAGTTCTCAGAAGCGGTATGTGATTTAAAAAAATATTTGTTTATAATTACGCTCATTTCTGTGCAAATACCTACTGCGCCATAGTTTTGTCACGTGACGAGCTAATGACCTCTGTTACACTTGGGGCCATGAACTTTTCCAATGCCGTGGTATAATAATAATATTTTAGTGATTAAATAACAACAACAACAACAACACATCTTCTTGCCAGCTCCCTAATGAATAAAAGGCGAGGAGAACGATAAGACGATAATTAAGTGACTTAACATTTGTTTATTATTTTAAGTTGAACAGTACTACTAAATGATGCACTTTTTTACAATTAAATATCGTTTCTGAATATGCTCTTAGGAGCAACAACAAGATTTTTGTTACATATTGTGTAAGCGGAACTCCCAGGCCAGCCATACAAAAACACTGGTATTATTGATGTTTTTTTTTATAGATACAGAACGCGTGAACCGTCACAATGGTAATAAGTGGCCAACTAAATAAACAATACCATTTTATTATTTCTTTCAGGGACCGTTTCAGCTTCCTGCAATTTACAATCAAAATCTTCCAGAGGTACACAATCAATAAAGTCAAATAGTTTACTATTTAAAAGAATACCAACATACGGGATTAAACAACATCAGCCTAAGGACATGTGCTCAAGTTAGCTTATGCAGCACGTGTGGGGTCTCTATGCACTCATTCTCCTATCCCGATGGGACGGCAGTCCGACACCACCGGAGATAAATTTTCCGCACCGACGGCATAACGGGGGTTAACGACGGGGGTACCCGTGCCTCGGAGAGCACCTTATGCACCAACCAGCAACAAAGCCAACTACCTGACTCCGGACTGTTACAAATGACAAAAAAATAAAAATACAAATAACAAGAAAAAATCAAAACTCCTAATAACACGTTTTATTTAGTCCGACCAGGGTTCGACCCCGAATCCTCAGGCTAAACATGCTTACCACTACTCCGAGGCAGGCTATTAAAGGGGTCGCTTCGTTTCGCTGTAAGGTGACTGAAACGGCGTGAAAATTGTTCAGGTGTTCAAGTGGACCACAAATCACAATACGTTCAGTGGTCTTAATGCGAACTGAATTTGTTGTGTTGTTTTACAGGTACAGAATCAACCAAGACCAGATCCGATACTAAATCCTAATCAATATATCCCAGAGGTAAGTGAATGATATTTTTATTCTGGTATAGAAAATGAGAAAAAGGAGTGTGTTATACTTCTTTGGCGTAACAAGAGAAAAACTAAAGTGTTGACTTTAGCTAACTTCAGAGTGTCGTTATATTTTTGTGCGCGCACTCTCATCATTTTGCCATAACGCGCCAAAAGTATAACTTCAAAAATGGTGCTGGCTCCCGCGCGAGTTTAACCTTCCAGTCAGAGGAAGCAAGGAAGTCGGCCTCCTTTGATAATCCCAGAAATCCACCAACCTAGTTACGCCTATCCATGTTTCTGACCTAATGGACATCGTGCGCGTACCAACCTTTTAGAGCGGGTGGTCCTGAAAATAACTAGTGGGTACGTCCAAAAACTATCCGCCATATCTCTTCTTATTTGAGAGGAGAAACTTTTAGGAAAAGAGGAGGGTCTGTACCCCAATTGTTTACCAGAAAAAGAAGACAACAAAGTCTTCGTTAGTCTGATGAACTGTTGAGGCAAATGCAATACCAACGCTACCAAAAGTAGATAGATACACATGAAAAAAAGCATTTTATTTGTAGTGTGAGGTGATTGAAACGGGGCGAAGAACATTGTCGAGGTGCTCAAATGGCCCGTTAATCACCCGCACGAATAGTTAAAGTGGTTTTATGGCTAAACTTGTTATACAGCGTGTTTTGTTAGACACTGTACAAAATCTTAGACCGTATTCAGTACTCGATTGGGATTCTGAATATGTACAAAATAAGTGCATAAAATTTGACCGAATTGTCTTTGAAATTCCTATGATACGGTCTAGGTAGACCCGACGGCCGCTACTCGCACGCACAGATGACATGCCCGGGACATTTGACCTTTAGGGGTACGAATTTGTATCTCTTTTCTCCGGTGAACATATTTTCTGAAATTAATATTTTCGTTTTTTTTTTTTTGTTACATAGAGCCATTACCTACCGTCTCCGAAGATATATAGATATATATAATTGACGCTATTTCTTTTCAGATATTTTCACTAAATGAACCAAAACCGGGTCCCAGTTATAATCCTAATCAATATATTCCAAAGGTAATTAAAACAATTTTTTAAATTAGAGAATAGGTAATAGCAAAAAAATGAATTTTCGCAAAGAGTTATTGTTACTATTGATATGATAAAGTCTTGTAAATCGATAACGCTAAATACTATGAAAATGTATGACATCATAGTAACGTTACATATAACTGTGCGGAGGGTGCTAGTGGGACAGCGTTACAAGTCATCTCTTTCACTCCATAGACATTCGCACAAATATATAGCTTTTATTCAGTGGTCTTGTATTTCTTCTTCCTCCAAATTGAACACAAGACACTCAGGAACCGCACAAAATCTGGCATGAACTTACGACACTATCAAGTGAGTGAGAATACCAATGTTAGCGTTCATTGCAGCTCAATATTCGCATATCAGATATTATCCATAGGCCTCGTAAACCAAACAAAACTCAACTAAGTAGCTAGCAGTCCACTTCATTGCTGCATCGTATCAAAAAGAAACAGCATTATAATTCAATAATAGCAATACTTCTTTACAGGAACAAAACCATGAAGTGGCTCAAAGCAAACCGGAGTGTGTGAATAGACCAGAGCATGGCGGAGTTAATATAGGCGATGAAAACAAACTGAATACTATGTATCGACTTGTTAGAGATAAATTGAAAGCATCTAAAGGGAGCATGCCAGATGAGGAAGTTGACAGGATTTTTCGTAGCATCGTAAATGCAATATCAAATCTACAATACAGAAATTTTGATTTGAAAAGTGGAAAAGACGAGCAAGATAAAATAAAAATAACTATTCAATACGAAATACCAATGTCTTTGAGTTGGCAAAATCCTGCCGTTAATTTAAAAGAACTGATCAATAATATTGCCAAAAATAAACCAGGATTGGCTGATCTGAAAATAGATTCTGAGAAACTACTAGCCTCTGAAATCATAACGCCAAATGATCAACGAATCATTGACAATAATAATAATTTACCACAATATGGTAACATTGTATATCCCCTTAATAATTATAGGCCCAATGTACCATCAATATATAGAAAAATTACAGAGCCGCAAGTAATTAACGGTCCAAATTTATCTTACCCTAATAGGTACCTACTTCAAAACACTAATGCTCAATTGCAAAAACCAAATAATCCATGGACTTATAATACTAAAATGGGAGAATGGTCCAATTTAAATTCGTATATAATGAATCCACAAGACGCTCACGTAGACATATATCAAGTGCCTTATAATATTGGAAATAATGCTACAAAAACGTACGATAAACCCAGATTTGATCAATCATTAATATCGAATAATCCGAATGTGCAATCGCAACTGAATGTACCATATAATGGACCACAATATTTATCTAATTATTCACAGTCCCCGTATATCAGTATACCTAAAATACAAGTAAATCCTTTTGCACAAATTCCAAAGCAAACACAGACAAACTACATTGGAAATGTAAAATATTTAACCGATAATAAACTGTCGTATGACGCATTCGATGTTCAGAAACCTAACTTAGTAATGGAACCAGTGAACTTATACGCTAACAGTGTGGCACCGAATGGATCCCCAATTTATAAATTCAATCAACCATATTTAAATCCCAATAATATTAATCAGAATGTTCGCAATCCTTATGTCCCCCGAAGATATGACGAAAACATTCAAAAGCCAATGATCATTACATCATCATCTAATATATTGCATCTTCTTAGCCCGTACAAAAACAACGCAGATCTTAATGGGAACCAAAAGTATGTAGACAATTTACCAAATTTAAATATAGCACCGGGGTCAGAACAGAATTTGCAATATAACTATAATGGACACGCGAAATCCATAAATAATCGTTTATTATCGAATGTAGATGATATAAATCCGGTGAAAATAACACCATACACGTCCAACAATCAAATTCAATATACGTCGCCGATATATAACATGAAAATACCATACCAAAACCTTAATAATATAAATCAATATGTTCCCAATACTTTTGAGCCTCCACGCAAAAATATTCAAAACTCAGTCTTTGCGTCGTCATCATCGAATATAGTGTCCATACAAAATCAAGACCCTTACAAACCGGCTGCGTCTGATAAGGGTCAAGCGTATGCAGTCAATTTGGCCAATTCGCCACGCGATACAAGCGGAACAAATTTGCTTGAATTGAAACAAACACTACATAATAATCATGTTGTTGAAATTACTTATGTTTTGCAACGACCAAAGCCTGTTGAATACGAGCCAGTATATTTAGTCAAATATCGTCTACCGCTTAAAATATACGAAGAGAATTTGTATAAACTACTATCAGAGAAACCATATTTAAGGTACGATTCAAACCTACTATATAAAGAATTACTATCTACAACGAATCGAAATACAATTAGCGAAGAACCCAGCAAAGAAAACAAAGAAGTAATTAGTATGATTAGTAATAATGGCAAATTTATTGGCACTAAATTCTTAACATCAAAAGGGAGTACTCTCGACACTGACTTAGATGTCATCAAGACATTAAACGCAAACTTATCAACCGACGATGTGTTGAAAATTAACAACGGCACAGCTGAGATGGAGAAATTAAACTATGGCATATCTAACGCTAAGAACAAGGGAATTGGAAATGTAAATATTAATGAAATAGGTAATGTCAGTTTAGCGAACCCTGCGGCTGGACAGCTGCAAAGCTATGGACAGCCACCAAGTAATGGACAGCCGCAAAGTTACGGACAGCCACAAAGCTATGGACAGCCGCAAAGTTATGGACAGCCGCAAAGTTATGGACAGCCGCAAAGCTATGGACAGCCACAAAGCTATGGACAGCCGCAAAGTTATGGACAGTCGCAAAGTTATGGACAGCTGCAAAGTTATAGACAGCCGCAAAGTTATGGACAACCACCGATGAAAAATGTACAACCACTATCGCAGACTCCGAATTTGCCACGTTACGGAAATAACGCGGGCCAAAACTTTGTTAATTCACTATAACATGTTCCAAAGCCAAACTCAATGTATGGTGGTGCTTTATATAATGTAAATTAACTTAATGTACGGCGTGTGTAATGTTAATACGGAATCAATAAAAAGAATAATTTATACAAACCATTTTTTGTTTTCGTATATTTACGCGAATATTATTCATTGTTAGGACTATTTAATGGAAAATCCATTCCATCGCGTTTCTTAAGATTTTCTTCATGTCATGAATGTAAGTGTCGAAATCCTTGTGCTGTCCTGCGATACAAATAAATTGTAAAATATATTTCAGTTATAAATAATAAATAGATGAGAATGTACGTATCATCATCATTATTGACTTTTATCAGTCCACTGCTAGACATAGCCTCTTTCAATCAACGCCAAGACGGCCGATATTCTGCTACTCGCATCCATCTCGAACCAGCAGTCTTCCTACCTGGTGAACGGTCGACCAACACATCTGTTCTTCTGAGTGTGTGACCAGCCCATTGCCACTTCAGCGAGCCTATTCGTCGCGTGATGTCGGATACTTTAGTTCTCTGCCTTATGACTTCGTAACGAATTTTGTCGGACAAAGAAACACCCAACATAGCAAGCCCGTTGAGCCACCGCAAACTTGCGGACCAATAGTAAATTAAGAGGCCATTTTTTATGTACACAGATATAAATTATAAATTCAGTTATAGGTTATTAGAAAATTAATATATATTTAAATAAATAAACGGACACATAAATACGCGGAAAAGGAACGAATTTTAAGCGCTGGATATAAAAAGGACTGCTTCTCGGAAGCAGAGATCTCATCACGGAACGAAAATTCTAACCCGATCCCTCAAGTTTCTTATCATCCCGTTTTGACAACCTTTCGGCTGTCACGGTCAGACTGAAGATTATTGTCGTCTGGTTGATGACAAACTGCAGACTTAGTAGAATAACGATGTTTAACATCTGCAATATGTTCTTTAACGCGTGTTCTTATTAATCTCTTTCTTTGACCTATGTATGAAAGCCCGCAGTCGCAATCGAATTTGTATACTCCTGCATCCTGAAGGGGCATCCGAGACTTTACCGGAGATAAGAACTGACTTATCTTTTTTTGGCGGCTTGAAGAAAGTTTTAATAGAAGCACGCTTCAGGATGTAGCCAATCTTATCAGTGACCCCTTTCATGTAGGGCAGCACAAGCGGTATCCGCTCAACTGTAGCTGGTTTCATTCTATTTTTGAGATTTAGACGTGTAATTTGTAGCTTATTATTATGCAGTACTTGTTTGACATGCCTAATTTCGGCACCCAGGTGTTGTCCGTCACAAATACCTCGAGCTCGTTAAACCCAAAATTTCCAACAATACTTAGTTGTCTTGGATGGTAGTTGAATCACCACTTAAATACCTATCTGTATGGGTCGGCTTCCTATACACTATGTGGCCTAGAGCGTTGTTCGGATTGCGGATTACTAGAACATTCAGGAAAACCAATGAATTGTTGGTTTCTAACTCCATCGTAAACCGTAGTTTAGAGTTAATAGAATCTAGACGGTTCAAAAATATCAATAGTTTATCCCTTGGTAATATCGTCAATGCATCAACGACGCATATCTTGGTGTTATAGGGTGTAGTTTGAAGGGCAGCCGTTTCAAAGTGTTCCATAAATATATCTGCGAGTACGGGAGATACTCATACGTGTGGCGTAAACCATTCAAACAAACACATTATTGATACGGTCTATCAAATTAGTAGCTTCGGTCTATCAAAATACTACTACTATCCAAATGCACTCATAAGAGAATTAAGACATTTTAACATTAACAGAGACTTCGAAACAATATGAAATATGGTTTCGGCAAGAAATCATGAACTCGCACTTTTATATGAAATTACTAATTCATGCATTGTGACACGAATATGTAGGTTCCCGGAGGAAAATAAAAAACTATTTAATAAAATATCAGATAGCGTCTGCCATTCCAAATATATCCATCATCGACATCGCCAAAAGGAACAAGAGTGATATTTCTTCAACACAGAGAACATTAAGCGTTACATTCAAACATGACAGATATACTTTTTTATAAAATGTTTATGCAGTAGAAATATAATTGCTACAAGATGATACCATTGCAACACTTGGTCGTAGAATTGATCATTCCACAACGCATAGCCAGAAATGAGGCAGTGTTTCAACATTTCTGAATATTCCACTACTTCATTATATTCTTCTATTGGCAAACGTGAACAGAGACGGTAAATCAGTTCATTGTCGTTGAGATGTAGCTGTTTAATCTCTTCGACAAATGATAAGAATCCTTTACAAAAGCGCTGGTCTGACCACGTAGTGGCGACAGCACTCTTGCCACAAGTTGCGCCAATCTATAAGTAGGTGAATTAATCTGGCTTACTATCGGTCGTAGTGGAGCATTTAATTTGTGTGTCTTTGTTAGCCCATACAGCTTAGGGGGTTTAGCACATGAATTATTTATTACATAATAATAATAATCGTAATAAAATAGGTTGTATATTTTTTGATCGCCTCTGTGGTGTAACTGTGCGGGTGTCGCCTGTTAAGACCGTTAGCCGCGTGGATTCTGGGTTCGATATCCAGATCGGGCAACTGTTATTAAATGTTTTTCAGGTTATTCTGAGCACGCATTACATTGTCCGGGATTGGAATGTCCCCAAAGTGGCCATAGGCTCGAAGGCATTGTTTTTTTAAACATATATTTTTCATTATATTAAATTTATTATATTTATATATATATAAATATTGGTTTATTATATATTTATTTTATCGTAATTGAATTCCAATCTATTTATTTTTTATACCTGAAATATATTTTTGACAAATATTTGTTACACGATAGCAAAAAGATTGTGATAAATTCGTTCATGACGGTGATTCAGTCTCATTCCACAAGTAAATTTTAAGAACCGCGAAAAAATCCGTTAAATGGTCATAACAATATTTTTTACTAAATCTTTATTGTTTAGAGTAAAATTTCTTTTTGCTTAATTGACTTGGGGTGGGAAGATTATTATTTCATCATCATCAACATTATCGGCCCACTGCTGGACATAGGCCTCTCCCAATGAACGCCAAGACGTCCGATCTCATACTGCGCGCATCCATCTCCATCTATTGTTCATTATTATTAATCGTAAGTTAGGGTAGACTGTAATATCTGTGGACCCGCCCTACGTTAGCCTAGCCTTGTGCTAAGTACCGTAAGGACTTATGTTACAGGTACGTGACAATGACAATAAAATTAATAATAATAATACTTCCTCCTAGCCGAATTTCGGCTACAGCGGCCATCTCTATTGAAAGAACTATCTGAGGCATTATAATGCACAATTGTTTGCGCAGACACAAGTGCACCCTCTATTCCTTCATTCTCCTATTCCGATGGGACGGCAATCCGACACGACCTGAGAGATATCAGGCACAGGACCGACGGCTTAACGTGTCCGACGCACGGGGCTGTGACACGGCCAATTTCCTAACTCCGGACAGTTATTGGAACTTGAGTAACCCTAATAGCACTTTTTAAGGTCCGGCCTGGGATTCGAACCCGGGACCTCACGCCTGTGGCTGAGCATGCTTAACACTGGACCACGAGGCAGTACTACGTATAATGCATAGACAAATATCCATCTTAGGCCGTATTCGAACCCGCAACCTCTGGCCTGAGGCAGTTTTTTAACTTAGTGCTACGTTCTTATTTCCTATAGGGACGATTAGTTTACAGTAGTTTTAAATTTCTATCTATCGATGTATTTCACTATTGGAGATAGAATTTTGATAAATTTAACATAGAACTTATCTCAAAATTCTGACTCCAGTAGTCAAATAGATAGATTTTGCGAATTACGCCATTTATATAACCTACCCCGTTGGGCCATACAGGCTTTCGCAAATAAAAGAAAACATGACAAAATATAAATAGATTTCTTTATCTTTGTCTTTGACAGCTTTGTTATCATATTAAGTTGATGGATGTGCTTTTAAGAATTTGCAGCAAAATTACTTAGAAACGCTATTTTGAAGTAAGACTACTTTGCGCACACCTAACAAACTAACAAGGAGAAAGCTGGTGAATGCGTGACGTGGGCGTTACGAAAACGGGGCGGCGAAATTTTCAAGGAAGAAGTACCACAAAAGTATTCTATGATCAAGAGCATTTTTCTTCCTAACGAAACTGCTTGCACCACGGTGTAATTTTGTAGGTGAATTTTAGGGTAATTCTCTGTTAGCCTCTAATCTGCTTCATTTGTGTTCAATTTAAAGTAAAGTACCTTCACGCGTACTATCCTTGAAGAGGTAGGCAGAGGTGTGCTAGTACATCCACAACTCGTAAGTCCAGCAGATATACTAGAACACCCAAGATTAGCCAAAGTACTGAGGCCCGTGATGTCATAGGTGGCAAGCCTATGGCCACTTCGGGCACATTCCAATCCCGGACAATGTAATGCGTGCTCAGAATAATCTGGGAAACATTTAATAATAGTTGCCCGACCTGGGGATATACGGACCCCACGCGGCTAACGGTCTTAACAGGCGACACCCGCCATCGTTACACCACAGAGGCGATTAAAACAGTACAAAATAAAAGTAAAAAGCGATTACTATACAGAAACTAAAAAAAAGTGTTGTACTTTTAAATGCAGGAAGCGGTATAAGGCCGGCACGACCGCGGAGGTACATCTCGCTCACATGATACCGGCGTAAAGTGACATCTTCGGTGTCGGGTTTCGTGCGGTTTGCGAGTAGCCGGTGGCCCATTAGAGGGGGGGGGGTGTAAAAAGAGGGCACCGCATCGGCATAGTAAATATGTTCATGGGTGTCAGTAAAAGGGCTCTCATTGCTCGCTAGTTACTATAAAAAACCATGAGATAGTAAAGTGACATGCGAAATGGTTGGTTGAGAGTCAGAGATAAAATATACATCTGAAAATATTATAAGACGAACTCTCCAAAAGCTGTCTGTATGTTGTCGATTTTATCAAAATCTACTGGAGAAATTTTCATGAGGTTTTCACCAAGGGTAGGTAGTGTATACTTTGTTAAGATTTGCAAGCCCATGTCGCCGTGCGAGGCCGTGGCGGATCACTAGTTTTATATAACGTAACTTATAATGTGGACTAAGCGTTGACTAATTTGAAGGATTTTATTGAAGGGGAGAAAAATCCCAAAGGAACAAAAATTAGAGGCTTAAAACCTTATTCGAGTTATCCGGGTGAGTTTAGGGGTAGCTTAATGAATATCATAACTCGTTCGAATGTTAGTTGTTACTGCAAAACGTAATGGTTCTCCATTTCTACTTAAATAAACAAGAGCTTAAAAAGTAGACAGTAGTCCCAGGTAAGTAACGATTAAACTAAGATTAAAATGTATTAGAACAATAAAGATTTAACTATTTTTAATAGAAGTGATCATTATGCTTAATTTATCACTAGATGTCGCTGTATCTTTTCTCTATATTCCTACATCGCGCTAACGAAAACGCTTGCCGTTTAGGAGGGACCGAGGCCCTTCCACTGCATCCCGGTTGGGTTGACCTCTGCGATTATCCCTAATGCGGATAAATCGGGCGTGTCATTTTTGGTAGTGCGGACTGCGTACACGCCGTCCCCTTCAAAGTCTTTCAATGAAAAACCAATGATCAACTGTCACACCCAGTCACGAATTCGTAGTAGAATGACAATAGGGCCAACTAACGGATAGCAGTTTTTAGTTTGTAGTAGCTATCGCTTCAATACCTAAGCCTAACACACACTTCAGGCCCTCTTGGGTAGGCTGGATGGTGCGTAAGTGCATTTTCCCGGCTAGAACCAATATCATATACACCGTCGAGTGATGAAACCTTACATATAGTGACACAGCTAAACACATATGACTGACAGAATGTCAAACTCACACACCGCTTACGGAAACGAGCCCGGGTTTGAATCCGTAAGTTGAGAAGCTTAGATTTGTAGCAATAAAATAACGCGAATGTAGAGAGCTCTAATATTAATAAATAAATCAAGTACATGGCTTTTTGCCGATTTGTAGCGCAAAGCAACTCCTCCCGTCAGAGGGAGGGGGGTTGAGGAGGTCGACCTCCTCCAAACATTAAACGAGCTCAATTATCCTTATCCACGACACCGCAACTTAAACGGCATCGTGCGCGCGCCGTCCCACTAGTGTGGGGAGGGAGACCGCTTCCCCCTTTTCGATTCTAATAATAATCACCATAGGGTAACGCGCACAATATAATTCCGCTTCACTTCTTCCCATCTGCGGGAAAAGAGGGCTCCCTATCGGCTCCCTAAACCTGAAGACACAAAAGTCTTCGTAGTCATTCGAACTGTTAAGACTGGACAAGCGCCGCCAATCAATAGTAGGTCCCTCCTAAAAAAAAGCTACCGTCACTGCGTAAGCCAGGCCCAGTACAGTAGTAGGTATCAGTGGGTCATGAAAACCAGTCTACTTCTCCTTTTGTTACCTAGTAAGAAATGGAGTAAGCCATTCGATTTTGTCAATCCGTTTGTAACAAATTATACAAGTTGGGACATTTTTTAGAAGACAGTTGGTGATGGTAGGACTTTTAAAAGAGCCATTCAAAATATGAAACGATGTGACAGATAAAAATTGATAAATATTGTAAATTTCAACGGATATAGTAAAATTATTTTCAGAAAATACGTTCACCCTACACAAGCGAAGTGTGACTTCTATTTTGTAGTATAGGGGTACAAACGAGGAACAGTTTTACGACTACCGACGCCCATGAACAACATAATTACGAAACGCGACACCGAAGATGTCACTTTACGCCAGTATCATGTGAGCGAGAGGTACATCCCGGTGGTGCCGGCCCAAGTCCTCCGCAATGCAGCATGCCACTAACCTAACCTCTTGTTGTTGACGCGGTGAAACACATTTGCGCGCCTTCACAGGCACTGGCCAGTGGTGTGTGGGGCCCGCGGCACGTGATAGTGCCGAATACCCACAAAAACCACCGCGAGTGCCATCAGTGCCGCCCTTGGTGAGGCGCCCTGGAACAACAAATAATCAGGGCACTTCGACGGCCAGACAGCCCTCTAATGGACCGACACCATCTCCACAGATGGAGTAATCATCACAGGACAACCCAACGAACTTTAGGACAGTGCAATTGGGTGAGGTCCCCATCCTGGCCCCTTGATACATGCGCAATAGTGCCTCCCCATGTTGCTCTTGTGTTCCTTCTTCTTATAAGAGGTACAAAGAGCGATCCCCACCTGCTCTTTAGCCTATTAGGCAATTTCAAAATTATGTACCATAGCACAAATTTTTTATTTATTTTAGCATATTAATATTTGTCATTATTTAGAGCATAATGGGATGGATGAGAGTAGCAGGAGATCGGTCGTCTTGGCGTTCAATGAAAGAGGCCTGCGTCCAGCAGCGGACTGATAAGGGCTGATAATGAAGACGTCGATGATGAAAGCATGATGTCAATTGCAGATTTCAAAGTGCATTTTGCGTGTGTCGTCTTTTTGTAGTATTTTAAATAAAAAAACGTTATTTCATATACCGATGATTTTTTAAAGATACTTTAGAAGAATCATATTATTCATAATAAAAAAAGCCTACTAATTATAAAAATTAAATAAATATTAGTCATAGTAAAAAAGTGGACGCAGAAAATAAACATATTTTTCCTACATAAATTAACTTGTTTTTGTTGTTTTTTACATTACTTATCAATTTGTGCCAATGCGTTATTCAATAAGGACAGACTTGTAATTATATAGAAATTGATTCAGTATGGAACTTGTGCACCACAAGAATCATATTATTCATATTAAAAAAGGCCTACTAATTATAAAAATTAAATAAATATTAGTCATAGTAAAAAAGTGGACGCAGGAAATAAACATATTTTTCCTACATAAATTAACTTGTTTTTGTTGTTTTTACATTACTTATCAATTTGTGCCAATGCGTTATTTAATAAGGACAGACTTGTAATTATATAGAAATTGATTCAGTATGGAACTTGTGCACCACAAGAATCATATTATTCATAATAAAAAAGGCCTACTAATTATAAAAATTAAATAAATATTAGTCATAGTAAAAAAGTGGACGCAGGAAATAAACATATTTTTCCTACGTAAATTAACTTGTTTTTGTTGTTTTTTACATTACTTATCAATTTGTGCCAATGCGTTATTTAATAAGGACAGGCTTGTAATTATATAGAAATTGATTCAGTATGGAACTTGCATGTGCACCACATGCATCCCTATACGCCCAAAACGACAGTCGGGCAGATTCCTTCAATTTTCGTATTTTATTGAATTAAAATTGTTCTAGTGATCCGTTGTTATTAGTTTTTATTGATAATTTGTAGTTCCCTGTTCCCAAGACAATCTATACGATTGGCAGTGAAGAATTCCGCCATGAAAAGAGTGCGTTCTTCTATTGATAACACGCCTCAGCGTTTACAGTACTGTATTGCAGCTACCGGAGACCATTTCGAATGAGCTTTTTATGTCTTTTGTCCCATATTTGTGTATTAAACTAACACTATGAGGAAGCGCTAGTGCCATGCTGCATAGGAAGAAGTAGTGCCACGCTTAGTGCATGACAGTACATCCTCCTATGCAACGGAATTGGGCCAGCATGACCGGGGAGGTACCTCTCGCTCACAGAATATCGCTGTAAAGTGACATCTACAGTGTCGCGTTTCGTACGGTTTGTGAGTAGCCGGTGGTATTGGGGGCCGAATGAGAGCAATACATCGCCATAGTAATTATGTGGATTTTCACGGGTGTGGGTGGTCGTAAGGCTCCGTGTGCTAGTTTGCCCCATATTCTATATAAAAAAAACACCCACAGTAAAAGTAATAAATGTCATTTGCAATTAAAAAAGATGTTGTTTATATCTGTCACAATATTTGTGGCATTTATCATTTGTTTAATTCTAAAATATGTTTGGTACAGTGGTGTTGAAATTTTACTGCTTTTAACTGCCAAGAGTCCGTGCGGTTATATCTATGACACAAAGTTTCCAGAGGAAATGTATATAGAGTAGGGGTGCTATAGGCAGTTATAAGCCAGAAGGTGACCATCTTGGTTAATAGGGGATAGACTTACCTAATGTAGAACTCAGGTCAAAATTATATCTTCAGTAGCCATATCTATGGACAGATTGAGTATTAAAAACCATCGGTAACCATTACAAGGCACTGCTCGTTCTTACCCCTTCCCCCCTCCCCTATATATAAAAAGTCCATTGTAAAAAAGGTCCATTGAATAAAATCTCAGTTACAAGGCTCGCAAGAGTTACATACAGTTATTTCGATACTGGTTTTAATGGTGATATTACATGAGGTGGTCGTATCGAGGAACGAAATCTTACGTAACTGTTGAAACCCTCACGAAATTCCCCGAGTGGTTCTGTACGTACACTGTAGCCTGTTCGGCATGTCCCTCCGGTTGAATTGACAAATATTCTTTGTTCCTCTCCAGCCAATTTTCAACCTGAAACGAATGTACTCAATCGGTTAGACAGACACATGGAAACAATACCTATAAAGTATAACCTTCCTATCAGCGCAATGCACGTGCGATGTTAGATAGACAAGGATAGAACTCCTTTGTTATCCTTCTCCATTCACCTTCACGGGTTATTTTAGATTTGTTATTAGTCGTAGCGCCATATAGTCTTCCTCAATAATGTATCATACACAACAACATTTTTTGAAGTCCAACTTGTTGTTCTTGTTGTTAGGACGTTTAAACGAACAAACAAACAACACTAAACTTAAGTATTACAATTAAGTATAAACAATTATATGCACAAAATAAATTTAAAATGTAAAATGTTGCAACGTCTTTACGATAGTAGCCGCATTTGAAGCCATAACTTAATATTTTCCCTTTTTATATACATGACACTCAACTCGTTCCAAAGTACTGTAGATAAGTTGAAATTCCTGAAGAATTCAGCTATTTCCAGTTTAAAAGTGTGCGAAACCGGAACTAGTGGCTGTTTCTTTTATTAATTTCTTCACTTATCTTTTTTTCGGGCACACAAATTATACTTTTTTGTACTAGGTACTCATAAGCCATTAATTAATCTACGAGGATAGAATTTGTTACAACGTAACATAGTAAAGTTGAGAGGTACTGAAACTTATTTACTAACTAACATAGTTAAATAACAACCTGAATGCACACCCAATCCCTGCCATTATGTGAACCATGGTCTTAAATTGTCCCATCTTTTAAGTCCCAATTCTCCGAACATGCTTTGAATCATGCCAATCTATTAAGCTTTCGTATGACCCTTTCACATGTTACATTTTTATGTAAAAAAATGTATTAATTCTTTAAATTCTCGTAAAATATGATCATTGCTCAAAGGAGATCCGCCCCGGCTTCACTTCTGAATTTACACTATACCCTTCCTCGGAAATCCCTCTGTAGATAAAAAACCGCAGGTATATTCGTTCTGTTGATTCTCAATAAAATTGTCAAATACAAACATAGCTTTTAGGGGCTTTGTTTTCTAATAAGTATAGACTCTTTGATAAGTGAGTCATTTACCACAAGTGATAATGTAATCTGCAGGTAAATTATTATTTGTGAATTGTTCATGATTCAATGTGTTAAAACAATTGTGAGATGTTGTTACAATTTTGTTCTTACGATAAGGTTTTATAAGTTCCTTAAGGTGTGGTTAATAAGATGTAGATTTGTGTGAATCATTCATAGAGACTGGTATAGATAGAGCATGGTTGTTGCATGAAGTTATATCATGGCGATTGGCCCTCTCGAGGCGAGTGGATCTTTGTCTATCTAATCTCGCATGCGCATTGCGCAGAGAGCAATGAATGAAGAGACAGAGAGCGGTTACTTTCTATCTCTTTTGACGTAGACGGCCATGTATTTGACCGGCTTCCCTTCTCTATATATATTATATCTATGGGATCATTGCCCAGCCGAAGGTACCTAGCAATAGCTTAACACATTTATTTATTTAAAACTAGCGATCCGATCCCTCATGAATAACAAAGGCCAATTTGTTTGAATAAATTATACACTGAAAGCTTCATCGAGAATCGCTATATCCATGAATGAAGAACGCATAAAAATCCGTTTAGAGAAAATCCTTCACATACAAACAGACAGCTTTTGGTAACTTAATTTTATAATATACTAACAATCCACCCTGCTTCGCCTGTGAATATCAACATTGATGAATTAACAAAATCCGCCTCAGAAATCGCTTTATATTCGATGGAAACTACATGAAACGGGCATATCGGCTGCCGACGAAAATGTAAATTAAAATTTATGAAGCGGGTCGTAGCGCCGCGTAGCTCCTCTTGCCTGTGCATATTGCTGATGCATATCTGGAAGCGTGTTTCTTACCAAATATATTACACAGTCCAGTCTATGGGTACTAAGCGATATTTTGCATAATTATATTTAAATGTGTGCTGTATATTGAGGTTGTATTCTACAATTGAAGTAAATACAATTCGCTGGATGCACGTGACTCGTCTCTAAGGCGCTCTGTGTGGGAAGCCGCCTGGCTGATGAAAATGATGATTCTAAAATTTCTGTCTGCCTTGTAACTCTGTACTCTACAATTCCTATCTGCCTTGTAACTCTGTACTCTACAATTCCTATCTGCCTTTTGACTCTGTACTCTGCAATTCCTATCTGCCTTGTAACTCTGTACTCTACAATTCCTATCTGCCTAGTAACTCTGTACTCTACAATTCCTATCTGCCTTTTAACTCTGTACTCTACAATTCCTATCTGCCTTGTAACTCTGTACTCTACAATTCCTATCTGCCTTGTAACTCTGTACTCTACAATTCCTATCTGCCTTTTAACTCTGTACTCTACAATTCCTATCTGCCTTCTAATTCTGTACTCTACAATTCCTATCTGCCTTTTAACTCTGTACTCTACAATTCCTATCTGCCTTTTAACTCTGTACTCTACAATTCCTATCTGCCTTTTAACTCTGTACTCTACAATTCCTATCTGCCTTTTAACTCTGCATTCTACAATTTCTGTCTGTCTTTTAACTCTGTATTGTACAATTTTTGTCTGTCTTTTAACCCTGTATTTTGCACGGAAGTGTAAGAGCGATTTTTAAATAAAAACAAACGACCACTTTAGGACTTTAGGACCAAACGACTGAAGTAAAATTTCTTTTTTATTGTATAGGGGGACAAACGAGAAATCTGACCCCTTCTACTACTGACGCCCATGAACATCATAATTACTACCGATGCGTTGCCCTCCTATTCACCTCCCCCCAATGGTCCACCGGCTACTAACAAACGGCACGAAACGCGATAACGTAGATGTCATTTTACGACGGTATTACGTGAGCGAGGGGCACCTCCCTGGTCGTGCCGGCCCAATTCAGCTGCAATTCAGCATGGCACTGCCTCTGCGAAATGAATAGAGAAAGAAAATCTGTACTATAATCTGCACCTCCCTCTCTACAATAATGTACATCGCGCTCGCAATTTCCGTTGGCTTCATTTTTGTAACGCTGACGTCACGCATTCACAGGCCTACTCCCCAGTCAAGTGTGCGTAAAGAAGTAACTATGATTACTTCAATAAACTATATGAGGTGATGAATTCGAGAGTCCTCAGTGCCAGAACAAACTGCTGTCTATTCCTATCAAGCGGCTCTTTAGAGGAACGACGTTAATGCGTAACTATGCGGCTGTTTACCACGTCTGTAATCCACAAAGGCCTCCGAATGGTAGTTCGCCCCTCTGTAATATGTTAGGTCCTTACATACATCACGACGTTACCTCACGAATTGACTGAAACAAACCGGCAAACGCGCGTCGACTGCTGCGTCAAATTACTAAACCGGCACAATAATGAAGGTATTTTAAATCGAATCACCTGAATAATAAATGGATTCTTTACGAAAATCGGAAGTGCTTAGCGCAATGGTTGGATCCTGGCCAGTTATGCCCCAAGCGAAAATCAACTTGAAAGCGTTTGGTGGACTAGTGCCGGTATTTTGCAATTGCAAACCATGATGGAAAGGCTAGTGGTTAAGCTTCCTGGGCTAGTCAATGACTCCACGCCACTGCAGCTTCACGACAACGCTAGACCACACACTGTGCAACAGACGGCTACCAAATTAGAAGAGCTTCCATTGGAAAGTCTAAGACATCCTCCGTACTCCCGGACCTTACTCCAACAAATTACAATTTTTATCGAAATTTAGATAACTTCTTGCGAGGGAAAAAATTCAACTCCGTTGGGGCAGTCCAAATCGCCTTCAAAGAATTTTTTGATCCGACTGATTTTTTAGTAAAGGGATCAATGAACAACCTACGAGATGGCAAAAGTGCATAGAAAACAATGGTTCAGACTTTCATTAATTAAATATTTTTGTATCTTTTTTTTGTTCACGCGGGGAAACGCATTTACTCGCCTTCGCCGGCCCTGGGTGGGATCCAATGGGACTTTGGGACAGTGTAATGCGGTGAGGTTCCCATCTTCGCCCCTTGCCCCGTGCGCAAAAGCGCCACCTCCTGTTGCTCTTAGGTCCCCTCTTCTTATAAGAGGGGTACCGAGAGCGATTCCTCCTCCCGATCTTTAACCCCCTCTTCTTATAAGAGAGGGGTGCAAAGAACTCCCTCAGTTCAATTTGCTTCGCCTAGGTTCACCCTAGGCTACTAAGCCCCACCGCCATGGCAAGGCTTGAACCATGGTGTGGCGCCTTTTTGCTTCTCCCATATGCAACGCCAATTTCATACGTAAGAACCAAATACTATACCCTAGACCAAAGAATATGATATAACAGTATCTCTTGAAAAAAAAATGTACCCTGCTATTTCGGCAAGTGACCTTGAAAAGTTCGCGATCTAAGGGGCTCTCCAAGATGCTATAACACTCACCGACTCGTTTCTTAGGTGACAAGCTTTTTTCTTTTCCTTAAGACGGTCGAATTTTAGCTTTATTACTATTCACAGTAATCGTAAACGCATCACAGGCAGTCAGTTTTTAAAAATCGCTGTCATTTTCAAACTACATGAGATTCTTTTTAATTTTTAAAAGAACCAACACAACTTAGCCTGGCTCGGGTTTGCGGTTGGGCGTTGTCTTTTGGGACACCTGTATAAACATCGGTGGCCTGGGTGGGATTCGAACCCGCGACCTCCGACGTTGCACGTACTATAAACCAACCTGTTACCACAGCTCCATTTACCAGTAAAAAAAACACTTTTATATTGTTTTTTGTAAGTAGGCTGTTTTGAGATTATTAACTACTGTCCCTCTTTATGGAGCTTCTGGGCGTTATTTAAAATAAAAACAACTGTATACTAAAATCATATATTTTACGGATCGTCTGATCTTTTCGATCCGCCATTTTTTGGACAAAAAATACAATCTTGATCAATTCAGTCATTAAGAGGTAGTGCCATGCTGCATAGCCGAAAAATTGGGCCGGCACGACCTGGGAGGTACCTCTCGATCGCGCACACAAAGGTTATGCTATCTCGTTTCGTGCGCTTTGCGAGTAGACAGATAAAGCGGCCCATGGGGGGATAAAGTGGAGAAACGCATCTGTATATGCGGATGTTACTGGGCGTGTGTATTCGTGATGGCTCCGATTTCTCGTTCGCTGGTATTCAAAGGTCTTCTGTGCTCCACTTGTACGCCTCCTCCTCCTGAGCCTTATGCTTGCTCTGCTGCTCGAAGTACTTCCTCTCGTATCCGCTGGACCTGTCCACTCCGTCCCACCGGTAGCCGGGGCGGATGTTGAACCGGTTGGGGGGGAAACTGCCCTTATATGTGGGTTTTTCTGAAAAATGAAATATTTTTTAAACGTCCTTCCGCCGAACCCCGGACAATTGATGGCTCTTATCGAGCCAAGGGTTTGCTAGTAGTACCAGGGGCGGTACTTACCAGGTGCCAAAACTGCACGCCCTTTCTTTCAGTCACGCATATACTATATAAGGTTCCTGGCTTACGTCTGCTCCGCAGTCGGCTAGGGGACTTGTAAGCGCCAGGGGCGGTACTTACCAGGGGCTAGCTCTCATAGCTGCCCCTTGCGTTCCTGCAGGTACTGTGGCATGAGGTCCCCAACCCTCTCTTGTTCCGGCAGCCAGGCCTCAAATACCGAGCCAAGGGCGGTACTTACCCGGGGAAAGCTCTCCTCGTCTCCTATTCCAGTCTTCTGAATAGTCTATAGTATACAAAAGACGAGGTCCCCATCCCACTTCAACCCCGCAGACGGCCCTCAAGGTCCCCTGTACAAAGCCATTAGCTTGCAAGTGCCAGGGACGGTACTTACCAGGCGGCAGCTCCCCTCGCTCCCTCTTCCGTTCCCGCATGTACTGTAACATGGGGTCCCCGGCCCTCTCCTGCCCTCGCAGTCGGCCCTCCAGGTCCCTGTCGTCCTTATACCGGGCCAGGGGCTTGGCGGACTCATGGAGGAATTCTTGGACCCTTTCCTCTTGGGCTTCCACTTGCTTCATGCTGGAAAATTAATAATGTATAGCATTATTAATAATAATAGGTAGTGTAAGCTGCAATGCAATTTTTAGGATGAGGTAGAGCCATGTATGGTGCATGACACTACATCCTGCTAGGCAACGGAATTGGGCCGGTACGACCGGGGAAGTACCTCTCGCTCGTTTGATACAGGCATAAAGTGACAGCATCGCTATCGCGTTTCGTGCAGTTTCTTAGCAGCCGGCGGCCCGTTGGGGGGGGGGGTGATAGGAGTGCAACCGCATCTGCGTAACAATCGTCGGAATGTCCGTGGGCGTCGGTAGTCATCAAAAGGCTCCGAATGCTCTCTTATGCTAATAGTGCCGGCACCGGGAGGCTACTCTAGCTCGCATGACACTGCCGTAAAGTGCCAGCTATGTCGCGGATTTCTGTGGAAAGGTGGGCAACACATCTCCAAGAATGTACAGACGTTTATGGGCGTCGGTAGTCGACATAAGACTGATTGCTCGATAACGGATCACATTCCCGTGATATATAATAATGTGTCTTTTTCTTTCTAGGTTTGGGTTCAAAGGAGGGACTGACCCCCTCCCTCTCCCACACTAATACTAAAGACCGATAACTAACACTAAAGTGTCAGTTATCTAGTAATCTTGGTAGTAAAGTACTAGTAGAAAAGCTGCACCGTCACGTTTTATGCGGTTTCTTTCAATATTACATGCACCTTGTTCGTGTGGATGTCTATGACGTCTGCGATCAGTGAACACACAACTAGTTGCACTCCACTCACCCCTTGCTCCACTTCTTGTACTTCTCATCCAGCTCCTGCTGCCGCTCTGCCTTCTCTCTTTGTTTCTGTCTATCCTCAGACGTTTCATGTTTGCCTGAAAAATTATAAATCTTCATTTAGACCATATTCATAATATTGGGCAACAAAATTTTTGTTTATTTTTTTTTTAAGTGAAAACTGTGAAGTGCGTTGGGCGTTTTTTATAAATATGACGTATGACGACGCCGTTACGACACCAAGAGTGGTGCCATCTATTACAATGGTACTTATTTTATTATATTGTTTGCAGTACAGATGGCAGTTCGTAAATTAAGTCTTTAGACAGGTTCTGAATTTTTCCATTGTTCACTACTGTTGGCACTCTTGGAGAGTCATATCTAATTGGTGTTGTCACTCTGCTATGCTGCTAATTGTGTCGTACGACAGCGGAGGTGCTCTCACTAAAAGGCACTGCAAAATGAGATCTACACTGTCGCTTTTCGTACGGTTTGTTTCCGGTGGACCATTGGAGTTAAGGTAAAAAGGTAAAACACATGAATAAAAATTGTGATGTCCATGGGCAATGGTAACCATCTCAAGTCTCTAATGCACGTTTGTCCTCTCATACTAAAACATTATTCACCTTTTCTAGACACCACTTGAGCATTTCTTCCAGACACCTCATTGGACATTTTCTTAAACACCTCCTCCTCTCTCAGTCTAAATGCTTCATTCTCTTTTCTAAGCTCCTTTGCGTCTTGCAATCCAGCCACTTTGCCATCCAGAGTTTTCGCCATCTTCTTATTACTTGGTGGTGGACTGTCCGAATTCCTTATATCTTTTCTGTGGTTCCTATGCTGTCTTGGTGGTGAGGAATCCGATGAAGATATTACCACACACTCGACTCTGTCTCTGGACTTCTTTCTCTTTGAATGAGATGAGTGTTTGTCTCTCCCGTCTCTCTGCCTAATGTCATTAGAATTTCTTCTCTTTCGCGGTGGAGACTCATCTGAATCTGATTTGCTACTCTTAGAATATTCCTTGCGAGATTTCGTAGGTGGTGACACATCAGAATCCTCATTTTTGTTCCTAGATTTATGGTGCTTTATTTCTGGACTCTTTGATCTCTGTTTAGTTTCATTAAAATCACCCCATCTCGTTGGTTTTCGTACTCTTTTGTTCGATTTCTCTTGTTCACGAGGATGTGGGAGATCTAAGTCAGAATCTTTGGGTTTCGACTTATCATTTTTTCTTCTTTCTGGACTTTTATCGCTATCCCTATTTTGTCTAGACTTCGATGCATCATTGCTCTTTTTAGGATTTGTATCTGAATTGTATTTCTTATTTCCTTTCTTTCTGGGAGGACTTGCATCACTATCACTTTGTTCTCTCCTTGATCTGTTATCTTTTCTTCTCCGTGGGGATGAATCATTCCTTTGATTCTTTCTGGGTGGACTAAAATCACTATCACTGTTATTTTGAGGTTTTCTTGCTGTACTCATGCTATTCTTGTTATGCCTATTGTCAGTTTTTCTCGGAGGTGACAAATCTGAATCATTTTTCTTCTCATCTTCTGAATCACTGTACATTTTGCCAAATATTACTTCATTTTCCTTCTCTACCTCTTTTATATTCCGTTTCACTTCTTCTACTTTTATTCTACTATTGAAACCATCATCCTGTAAATGGAAACGTGGAATGATAAGAAAAGCAACATAGTAATGATGGGTTATTTATTACCAGTGTGTGTATTTTTATTTAATGATTCGTCTTTTAAGCTGGTGGCTTATTTAGCATCAATAACTGCTATGATGGTATAGCCACGTTCTAAAGCCACGGTGCGTGACAGACATTTTATAATGTATATCTAATTGAAATTACCTTAACCTTATTAATTATTGGTGATTCACTTGGCTCATGTTTAGTTTTAATAAATAGGTTTTACATACTATACTCAGTAAAATTTCGAGTTTACATACCCCTCACATAGCCCTGCATACACCTATATTTTTTTAATTTATTCCTATACATTATTTCCATACATATTATTAATTATGAACATATGATGGAGGGGAAAAGTATGGCAATCAATTGCAGAATAATTATGCTGAAGTTTGTGGGCATTAATAGTCATCAAAAGGCTCCAATTCCTTTTTTGTCCCCATATATTATAAAAAAGAACATTGAATTAAGCTGTTGGAGGAGTAATAGCTACCTGGTTTATAACCCTCCATTTTGAGGTAGTTTTGAATTCATCTAACTTCTTCAACTCCTCTGGTCTCTCGTCTATAATACCAGCTATCTGTGGACCATCTTCACCCTGATCTAAGATATCCAATTCACCACCTTCTAGTGACCGGAGTTTAGAGAAATCCAAATCATCGTCAATTATTTTAAATCTGAAATATAGAATACAAAGTATATAGTAATTGATTTCTTCATTCAGAGTTACATTAGATTACATCTTCGGCACCAGCTTCATTCTTTTCTGAAGATGGGGGTGGGGAGGAGACCAAGAAGCAAAATTGCCAAAAAAAAATTAAAATATAAAAAAGTAATAATAAAAAAAACTTTATTGCACACACAAAAAAATAACATGAAACATATTAAATAAAAACATATACAATTTGGCGGCTTTATCGCTTCCATAATAAGCTTGGTCTTAGGAATAACTATAAATAATATGGTTTTGGAAAGTGCCTGGGACGCATCCCAGACATTTCCTAATGTCCCATTCTGTCTGTCAGTGAACACCTACTGCTTTTTGCAATTGAAAGGCTTGTTAGCTGATTTAGTATACTACTTTAATAATAAACTTAATTTTGGGTGAAAAATGGATTACTAACCCCGTTCCTTTGGAAACTTTCTTCTTCTTTTTTTTCTTTTCACCTGAGGAACCACTTAAATATTTTTGTAAATATGCTTTTTGATCTATGGCCGCAGTCATTGTGAGAACTTAACAAACTTTAAAAAGTTATAAAATATTGATATAAATTTATTTTTAAATGTACACAAAATAAAAAGAACACAAATAAAATCACAATTTCACAAATTTATGATCTGTCAAATCTGAAATCTGCTATTAAAAATGACATTGACGATTTTGTTTTTTTTTTCTTATTTAATCAACTGGTATATTTACATTTTCTGGCAACAATATTTTAATAAAATACGTCCCTTTAATTGTTTCATACATAGAGATCGTATAGAAAGAGAGGGGATTCCCACAATTAAATATTATATTACTATTTATTATGTTTGTACCTGTTTTAGCAAACCAAAGTATCTTCTAAAAAAGGGAAGGCGCTGATTAATATTAACAATTATGCTTGTGCCATTAATAATAAATTACGCAGCCAACATCAAACATCAAAAACTTGTGTAAGCACTTCTGTTCAAGTACCTCGTTTTTGTTGCGACAGCCTCGTTGTCTAGTGGTGTGCAAGCTCAGCCGTGGACGTTCTGGGGGTTGAGTCCCGGATCACACAAAACAAGAAGTGTTATAAAGATTATCCAATGTTTAATAACAGTTCGAAGTCCTGATTTTATAGTTTTTTTTAGATTTCTCTCCGATCGTTTGGTTGTCGTCCCATCGGAATCGTATGAGGGAATAAAAAAGTGTACTTGTGTTTGTACACACTTGTGCACTATAATATGGATTAGATGGCTCCTCTCAATAAAAATGGCCATAATAGCCAAAATTCGGCTACGGCGCCATTATTATTATTTTAATAGATAGAGCCATGATAACGGAGTGATGCGAAATCATGTGCAAAAAAGATTTAATTAAAAAGTTGAGTTTTTGCTACGGTCACTTAAGGGTCTATACACACAGACGCTACCAGCTTCATCACCACAGCAACAGCCACTAGGCTACCCTCGACATCGGAGTGGGGGGATGACGGATCCCGCGGTTTCTCTGGCCTAATTCCTAAAATAGCCATTAGAAATATACTCATATCGAAGTTCATATTTCCCATCTGCGGTAGAGTGGGGGGTTGAACCCGTTTTCGATTCCAAACCTTTCCTCTTCCCTGCATTGGGCTCTCCTTCGCTTCCACAGCATAAGTTCAGGTTCGAAAGAAAATAAAAACATTGATCTCCACGGAAATATTTTTATACTGTATGAAAACATGACAAAAATGAGGTGTTTCTTTTAACATTCGATCAATTAAGGTTCAAAATTTCGATTCGATAAATTATCATCAGGGTCGGGAAAAACGCTTCGTTTTGAGATTAATGTACAACCTTCGTGCAATATATGCGGGTGAAACTCTCTCTCTCGGTACCTACCTAAGAACAACAGGAGGTAGCGCTTTTGCGCAAGGGGCAAGGGGCGGGGATGGGAACCTCACCCCATTACACCGTCCCAAAGTCGGTGGGGTTGTCCTGTAGTACTGGGCAACCCCATGTGTGGAGGTGAAGTTGGTCCCTTAGGGGCCTGACTAATCGTCGAGTTGTCCTGATGGTTGTTGTTCCGCAGCACCTCACCAAAGGCGGCGCTGATGGCACTCGCGGTGGTTTTTGTGGGTATTCGGCACTATCATGTGCCGCGAGAGTCCCACACACCACTGGACTCCACCCAGGGCCGGTGAAGGCGCGTAAATGCTCTTCCCCGTCAAAAAGAAAAAAAGGAGGGACAGTCCTACTCATTGGAGACTAAAATGGATAAAATAAAACCATTAAATTATGCATATTTTACATTTTCTTACTATAATTATTGCTTTATTATGTCGTATTATTTTGAATTACAGAACAATAACTTGTGAATATAGTTGAGCCGGTATCACAGGTCACTATTAAAGTTTCAACTACCTACATATTAGATACTTAGCTCCTAACTACAACATGCTTATTTGTTACTTATAACCGGAACCTGTGAAACCGAAACTAAGTAACAAGTAAACTGCAGGTTTACTTGTTAGTTAGGTTCCTAGAAGATTGACCGGAATTATTAGAACCGATCTTCTTAGGAAAATTAAGGTACGATTCAGAGGCATATGAAAGTAAGGACTGAAGTGTGCACCGATTTCAGATTCTTAAAGCCATAACTACCACAGAAACGCTATTAATTAATTCCAATCGGAACCTGTGAGATCAAAATTTGCAGTTTATTTAACACTTAAGTCATAAACAGTCTAACCAGATACCAGAGAAAGCCCCAAGTGTTCCGAGATAAAGATGCAAGATATTTTTTAAGATTTTTGGTGGATACAAATAGATTTTAACCTCAGACTAGAAGTTACCTGCTACTATCGCACTATACGATTACTTTATCAGTAGTCCTCGCTGAAATGTGTAGCCCTTTGCGCCAATAAATCGGCGCATTGTACATCCAGATAGACAAACATTTTCTGTGCTGCCAGACCTTGATTGATATATTCAATTATTAATCAAATAAGATCAGAATATTTATAGAGAAAATCTTTAGTGTCGTTTACGCAGGGAAAATTATTATAAGTTCGCGTCAGCAAAAAATGATATACGCAGGACACATAGCAACACGTGTGTCAAAATCGCAGCCTTACAAAATCCTAATCCGAAGAGCTAAAAATTCCAATTCCTTTCTACCTCAAATTTGATATTAAATAAAAAAAAAGCTTAAATAAAAATTAATTTATTAAACTATTTCAGACGTCGGGTACAACATAACGTACAAACCGATCACTATATCTGTATACCTAGAGCGTAGACGTCACCTCGTGGTGCATTGGACTAACTCTAGTAACAAAAATGTTACAATACGCCATCTGATACTTTGTATGATTTGACGCGCTATTTTCAAAAACTACTGTTCCGAATTGAAAAAAAATAGCACTGTTACATAGTCCATTTGTCAAGGAAGACTATAGCCGCTAGGATCGGATATACGCGGTAGGAGTCGCGGGACGCTGCTGTTATAAATAATATGTATGTAATAATCATACCTGATCGTTATTACACTTTTTCAAACACGTGACACATCTTGGTAGGCATTGGTGGACAAGATGACGTAACATGCTTGTAAATATATATTTTGACGCCTGCTTGCTGTTTAATTGCATATATTAAATTACTACTTTGATAATATAATATTTTTTATACTTATAATAAATTACATGTTTATATTTTTAACAAGCGTAAATTGTAGTTATTTAACTATTAACATATTTTGAACGGTTTTTATAAACGTATTTGTACATTTCGGCACTGTATATACTTTCTAATAATAATCACTGGTAAATATTGCTACAAATCCCAAAATGTTAGACATCGCGTACAAACCCTGACATTTATTTACAAGCATGTTACGTCACTGGAATGGTGCGATGCCATTTTGCACAACGAAGCGTTTGGCGTGTTATTAAACTTTAAGCATTACAACAATACTTATCCGAATAAATAATAAATTAAAATTTGTGTATTCTATATTCTATTATAATTTTTAATGGTTTTTAAATTATAACAATCTTGTCAAATAGCAAAAACACTGTTGTTCTTTTTAAACGCATACATATACTTATAGGTGTGCCGTAAATAATATAATAGTTCAATAAAAACAGAACAGAATAGGCCAATTAGCAATAATAATTACAAGAATAAGTATTTAAAAAAAAACGTAAATTTCAATCCAAAAGCCACAGCTGATTCTCACGTGACTCGTTCACGACCGCCAGTAATCTCGGGGTCATGAACATTCCCAATGCGGTGATTGGTCCACCAAACCTATCAGGCCTACGGGACATTTTAAATGGTTTAATATTTATTTCGTATTTTTAAGTTACGGTACCACTAAATGACATGCATTTTCAGAATTGAACATGCCCTTGGCAGGAACAACAGGTTTTTGTTCCACATCTGTTTATGTGTTTGTTGTGTCTGTATGATATTGCTTTCTCCGTAACGGCTAAATATTAGTTTACTTTACTTCTGTATAATTTTATTTAACAACTGTAGGTACCGCATTATTTTACTTTTGAAAGATTTTAAGTTTTTTACTATTAAAATTGATCTAACTGTGATCTTCGTTATTATCTGTTTTCACATGGAAAATTGCATTTTTATTTATAGACTGTGAAGGCGCCATCTGGTATCATTTCTAGTACAACATAACCAATGTGATAATGTAATGTTTATAGCTCGGTCACCTGGCTAGTTGTATTACACGTAGAAAGGCATTAACATCGCAGGGGGTCGAAAGAAGCGAGGGGTGGGTCGCAACCCCACGAACCGCACAGGTATAATGACCGGGTTGTACGTGAATGTCCGTATGTATATATTTGAGGGGGGTCAACGTCTCCCTTGGTAGCCCCCCCGCCCTCTGGTCCGGTCGTCGTGCTCGTTCTGGTACCGGTTGTAACCCCCCTGGTTTTGGTAACCTCCTTGGTTGGTTTGGTAACCGCTGTTGTAGTTCCCGCTGCCACCTGTCGGAAGAAATGTTAATGATTAGTAAGTTGTTATAGCATAAGAGGGCAAACGAGCACCGGAGCCTTCTGATGTGTACCAACGCCCATAAATATCCGCATAACGTTTTTAACGACTTGCCATCCAGCCACCCGCTTTGTGTCTAATGGGAATCTGGAAGCTCACACCGATCGAAACGCGACAGCTATCTGTCTCTTTGCAATGTTATAGAGTGAGCAAGAGGTACCTCTTGATCATGCAGGCCCAATTCATCAATGGCTTAGCCCTAAAGTATTTCTCGAATTGAATCAGCACTACAAAGGTACTTCTCGCTCAAACACTACGCGACTTGCTATGATGTCACGTTTCGTGCGGCTTGTTAGAGTCCAATTATGGGTCACCCAACTCCACTCCACAAAGGAAAAAATCGATCGCGTTCGATGAAATAAGGCGTGACGTTATGAAAAGCGCACTTCGCCTAACAGTAAGGCAAGCTTCTAATTTTCGGTCAAGCCTGAAGCTTTCACTTCAAATATATCTCTCACCTCTGCTAGTATAGCCCTGGTGCTGTTCATATCCCCCCTGGTAGTTATTGTACTGGTTGTACCCCCCTTGCCCCCCATGTCCGCCTTGACCCCCCTGGCCGTTGTAGCTCTTATTGTAGCCGGACTGGCTGTACCCTCCTGGCGGGACCTCATATGTTTGATAGTTTCGCTGGCCGGACGGAGCTCTGGAAAAGAAAATTGGAATATAATGTACACCTAACCCGCCTTCTACAGGAGACATTTCTATTGCGATTAGGCTACCACAGGACATATTATAGTGCAGGCGGGTTTATGCAGACCCAAGGGCACTCTCTATTCCCTTTTTCTCCTATTCCGGTGGGACGGCAATCCATAACGTCCCGAATGAAGGCGCAGGATCGACGGCTTAGCGTGTCCGAGGCACAGGGTTGTAACGCCGCCAACTTCCTGACTCTTATTAGAAGTGGAACAATCCTAATAACAATTATGAATGATTGAGGGGAAAAGGCGGAGAGGGGGGGGCTTTACCCGCCTATATTCTCCCTGAAATATAAAACAACAAAGCCTTCGCTTTTCCGGTGAACTATTATGACAAATGAGATAGCATTGCCGCCAGTAGGTCCCTCCAGAGAAAAAGAGCCTTTTTGGTATTACTCGAGACTTCACGGCTGGGATTGAAACGATAAATCGGCCATCACCTACCTTCCTTGATCCCTATTATCGCCTCCTTGATTGTATCCCCCCTGTACTCGCCCCCCTCGGCCGCCACCCCTGCCCCCTCTGTATCCATCCTGGCCAGCGCCGCTTTGACCCTGGGACCCGGCCTGTCCTTCCTGCGGCCCTTGTCCGTGCCCACCTCGGCCTCCTTGTCCGCCGCGGCCTCCTTGACCGCCACGACCCCCTCGACCGCCGCCCTGTAATCATATTATAGCATATAGGTACAGTTACACCATGGACAAAACTTTATCAGTGTATCACTAACATAAAATATACAACAACACTGATAATATTTTAACAATCACGTGCGGGTTGCCACGTATGTCAGCATCGGGTGAAGAGGAACTGGTCTGCCCCTCTGGCCATGACGATCTTAGTTCAATAACTACTGCAAACACTCAAGAGGAGTCTTCCCGGGAAAGGAGGGAGGGGGACACCCAGCTTCTCACTGGGGCACTCACAGCAATCCGATGTTGCTGTATTGGTCATCATTCATTTCTACGCCGAGGCCACTTATAACTATCGCACGTGAACTGCCTTCGTTGTGTGTGACGGAAAATATCTTTTGTAATCGGGATGGATGTCTCCCATCTTGTATCGGGATGGATGTCTCCCATCTTGTATCGGGATGGATATCTCCCATCTGGGATTTTAATCGTCGTTTCGCTCCGAAACCTAGTCTCGTAGCCTAGGATTATATGAGGGTGTTAGGTTTTGTTTCCACAGCAATAGACGCGTGGAAATAAGGCTTTTGATCAGAGCTTTGCCCCGGTTTTCAACCGCTGCCGCCTTCATTCGAACCGTATCGCAGCTGTGGCTTTTTGGGTCCTTAGATGGCTATTTATACCTATATATTATATATATTAGCTATATTTGGAAGTACATGGCGTGCCACCTAAGACACCAGTGGCTTTCTCCGACTAAACTATGTTGAGCTTTTATGTGCAACATGTGATCCGACAACCATAGACCCTGGAGAGCTCCTAAAATTTATACCCGTTTGCAACAACCACCGCAGCCGAGCCATTATGTTGCTGTGGCTTTGTCTAGATGGCATCCGTTGGAAGAGAATTGAATGCCATCAAAGACAGCAGCCGCTTCTTTTTCCAGAGCCCGCAGATCCATACCGCTTCATTCCAGTCCCCTTCTCTGGTGTAGTTTTTCGTCCTACACACCAACCAAGGTTTCCCTGGAGTTACCAGGTCCCCTTTGGGTCAGGCCACCGCTCCGGGCAAGTCGGCAATGCACTTTCTTTGGCATTGCGGAATTTCACATACACCAGTCAAGGCCAGGCACCCAGCATCGATTATGGGCATAAAGCAATACGCCAATGTCCTCAAGGACGCTAATTTTGAGGAACGTATCCTCAGTCACTACGGTTTCCTTGACCTCCCAGCGGTCCACCTGCGCCCAGAGGTAGAACTGCAGCGTTTGTAAGATAACACTCTGCGACTATCAGATTCCTGGTATAAATAGACCGCAATAGACCCTTGGCTCGTCTACCTGGCGCCTCGCTACAAGCCTTTCCCTTTTCGGGATTTTTATGTCCCATACAGGGTGTTGTAACCACCTAAGTGGTGTGAGGGTTGACGCACCACGTTGTCGGGGCCCCATTGGCTACTATGGGTTTTCCCCTGAATACGGGTGATCCACCTCCCGATGGGTTAGGGGATTGCTGTATAATCTTTAGCTAGTTTTCTTTATTAGTTCAGCGTATTGTGGGCTAAGGTATGTCACACTAGTGGCGATCAAGACGACCAGGTTGTGACTTGCGCTTGGACCTGCTGGGGCATACAGGCCGGGAATTTTAAACACAGCGCGAGGCCTGTGCAGTGGGGCTGGATCGTTGGGGTACATTAGAGGTTGGGGTACATACAGGGGGTATACATATATAAGCGAGGGGCCTCAAGAGCATGGTGTGAGCCTAATGTAGCGAAGCTGTATGGCTGGGGCCAATCGGAGCCTTCTAGTCGAGAGATCTCATAAGTGCGCGGAGACACTAGTGCAGAACGGAATGGTCGGGGTCAATTGGGGCCTTCCAGGTTCGGAACCTTATTAGAAATAGATGCAGGGTATCATCCAGCCATTCAAGCTTCCTTGCAAGGCGTTGCCTCTGACCTAATCAGCTTCATCGTTGGGATGTCTATCCTTCCTCGCGTACAAATGAATCCGGCTTGGCCTGTCTCATTTCGGTCTGATCGATCGTTGGATATATGGCATTATTTGGGTCCATTTTAATGTGATCGACCTGCGAATTTAGGGCATTAGTTCGTTTCTTCTTGCGTTTCGGTTGCAATTTATTGGTGTCGGTCTGTCGTTCGGTCAAGACGTCGTCTTTTGTTTGATCTACCGTGAGAACAAGAAGAAGACCCATCATAATGCCATCAGCATTAGGATGGGTCTTCTTCCTGTTCTCCCTTCCTTTTCTTTGATTTCGTTCTGTTCTTGGATCTGGGCAGGCGCTGGTATAAGTTTTCCCTTCCTACCATATCAATTCGTCTTCCATCGTCGTTTCCCGATGCCTCATCCCTTTTCTTTTTAATTATTGTCATATTTTTTTGCCGTTAAAGAAGTATATATATCCATATTTCTTCAGCTTAAGCCCGGCAATTCCCGAGCTGAGAAATTTAATATATGAAAATTCATAAATGATAAATGAATGTGCCCGAAGTGGCCATAGGGTTGCCTCCTAAAACATCATGGGCCGCAGTGCCTCGGCTAATCGTGGGTGTTCTAGTATATCTACTGGGCTTACTAGTTGAGGATGTACTAGCACACCTCTACCTACCTCTTCGGGGATAACAGACGTGAAGGTACTGTAATATAAGAAGATGATACTGTAATATAAGATGATACTGTAATATATAAAGATAAGTCCAACACGGGTCTGGCTTTTAAAAATTTATTTGGATAGCTCTTATATGGAGGAAAGCTGGATGAAACCTTCTTTTTTGGACTGCTCTATGCTGAAGAAAGTGTCAAGCGCAGCTTTATCGGTTACTATTAGACACGCCGGAAGGTCTAGGTGAGATTGTGGTCTATAGAGGGACAGACTCTCCTATACAGCAGATGGGAAGGATGCATCCCGATAGTCTTTTAAATTTAGCTATAGTTACTATTTTTATCTCGATCGATGGGACCGGGTCCTCTCGCCCTCTCCAACATGGGGGCAACCTTCGTTATCGTGGGGCTGGAAGAGCTGGTAGAGCTATAATTTATATCTTCGTATGTCTGGGGGGAACCGTCCCCCCTTTCACCACGGGCGGGTGGTACGATTCGCGCCTCGAGGCGCCGTCAATTAACAAACAGATGTATTCACCTGCGGCGCTGTCCTCTGCTGCCAGGAGGGCATCTCGGGAGGTGGGGGCTGCTGCTCGTTGGGCCTCCCTCCTCTGTCTGGCACCTGGCAAGAATATTTCAATCGTATACACGTGACTTCGTCTCTGCTCACGTAACGGAAGTATTCCGAGGGCAGAACGTCTTCACAACAACTGTGGGTGGTTTATGAGCGCCAAAAGGAAATAATTTCCCATACGCCCCCTTATATACGCCCCCTTATATGATTTCTCTATTGCCCCCTTAACCCCTTGAAAGTCCTGATTGTAAGTTTAACACTATAAAGCCTTGAGTGTTAGTTTTTCCCAAAATAGCTGTGATTATGTGTTCGCCCTCTTATACTATTATTACCGTCCCTGTAAGCATATGGTTGGCATATCTCTGGATGTTCTTCCTAACACTGGCCCTAGAAGATTTCTCTACTGAGCAGCGACATTGTCGCGGCAAGGAAGTGATAGTCGGCTCGCATATCGTGTGGTTTTTAAGTGGCCCTTTGGGAGGGTGGAGTCTATGCAGATATTAATGGACGTTAATTTAAATGCTCTAAAAACTCGTTTGCTCCTCTCTCTCGGTTTGATTTCTTATTTTCCCCCTTTTAAGGCTGTTCTTAATAGCTCGCCACCTTTAAGGTTGTTATTACTGGTTTACCCATTGAAAGCTCCGATTGTTAGTTTGCCCCCTAATTGCTGAGATTACTTGTTTGCCCCCTTACACTATTACTTACCCTCCCTATAAGTACTTTGTTGACATCACTCTGGGTGTTCTTCCTAACACTTGCACTGGAAGTTTTCTCAACGTGTAGCAGTGACGTTCTCGCGGCGAGGAAGTCACACAGTTGCACCGCCGGCTTTACGGCTAGGTGCTCGCGTTTCGGCCGGTAGACGGACTGAATGTTGTCCTTGCAGGATTTGAGCCGGTCCGACCACTGGAGAAAATAATGTCATTAATCTCTAACTTAGTAAAGCATAACCGGCGACTAACTCTACAGGGCACAGGCGTACAGTACTTTTTACTGTCCCTAATTACGAGAAATATTGTCTTTATCACAGCGTTTGTCCTTGGGCACTCAAACGATCCTTTTGTCTAATTGTCGGAAAAAAATTATTTGTCTGTATGTCGGTTTATGGACGATATAATTTTTACCTGATAACGGTTCTCTAATTGATATAAACGCGTCGTATCGGAGCGGCCACTACAAGGTATGTGAGATGCCTCCCCGTGCTGACCAAATTCTGCTGCAATGCGTTTACGTAACAACCGTTCTCTAATTAATATGTAACAACATAGCCCGACGGAGATGACCTGTCACGATCGAGGTCGCAGGCTCCGCCCAGGCGAAACGTTACTAGGATGTCATACTTTTTGCATGCACTAAACATTATCACGTCAAAACCTTAAAATTTGTTATACACTTTATATGTGTTGATGTGTTGCGTCAGGACGACATGTGGAGGGCTGTGTGACCACCCTAAGAGATGGACTCTGGGTATTATTATTACGTGTAGGATGGCGAGCTGTAACACATCCCTGAGGTACACACACGAGGTGTCCTCATCTCATGGCCTGCGGGGCCGTCCTGGATATTGTGTGTCTAGCATGGGCATCCGATGTCATCACAATTCAGACTATGTAATTATATTGCCAGATGTGCAACAAAGAGCATCAAAACTTTGTATTGGATGCTGTGACCAGTTACACATAGTTGTCACCTCGCAGCTCTGTATGGTGCACTCCAGCCTGGCGATGAGCATCTCCCTCCGGCAGCGATACTCTCTATACATCTCAGTGTAAGCGGTCTCCAGTTGCTTCCAATCCTTTTCAGTTAGCGCTTTATTGTATAATGGCTTCCCCACTAACTGCTCCCCTGAAATAGGAAGTAAAATATATTTAAGTATTATTATGTTATTATTGAAGAATTAATTATAATAATGTAGAAAGAGATGGATAACGTAAAATGATAAACGAGTTTGCTTTAGACCACACAACTAAGTAAAGGTTAATAGTGATTACCTTTTTTTATGACTATGCGAGAAAGAGTTTTTTCATATAATTTAAGTTTTACTTCAGTCTTGTGGTCTAAAGACGACTCGTTTTTAACGATCAAGTTAATATTATAGACGTATTGATAGAAATTTATGTTAGCACTTGTATAAATGAATAAAATATTGCACATTTAGATGTTTCAATTTCCAGCTTTGCTCAATGATTTAACCTGAATAAAATCTTTCCTAAGGCAAATTTTTTTGGGATACAGTTTTTTTAAATTCCAGTAAAATAATCTGTGGCAATGCACAAGTTTTCATCAGAAACAGTGAACTGCATGAGTGTACAGAAATGAAAACAGTTAAGAAGGAAGTAGGAAACAGAACTAAATCATACAAAGACCAAAATTAAATTTCGTCCCAACACATATATGTGAACTAATGAATACAAGAGGACTTATAGACAAAACATCGGAGCCTTTTTACTACTACCGACGCCCATGAACATCCACATAATTACTATACAGATGCGTTGCCCTCTTTCTCTCTCACCCCCCCCCCCCAATGTGCCACAGGTTACTCACAAACCGCACGAAACGCGACACTGAAGATGTCACTTTACGGCGGTATTATGTGAGCGAGAGGTACCTCCCCGGTCGGGCCGGCCCAATTCCGTTGCATAGGAGGATGTAGTGCCATCATGCACTATGCATGGTGCTACCTCCTCTCAAACTCTACATTTGGGATCTCTTTCAATAAGAGCCTAATTAAATAAGGCTTGTTCACTGGAGGAAGAGTTGCCCCTTGCGTATAATACCTCCAACTGATCTGCTAAGGGCTTTTAAAGCTGATCAAGGTAACAAAAACAAAAAAAAATGGTATCCGTGCCAAATTTCAATCAAATTCGTCATTTACTTTTTTTACAGTATTAGGGGGGCAAAGGAATAAATAACCCTATCACGACTACCGACGCCCATAGACATCCGCATTATTGACATGCAGATTACTTGCCCTCTTTTACTCCACCCCTTCAATGGACCACCGGCTAATCACAACCCGTTAAACCAAGTTTCCGGTGGTCCATTGGAGGGAAAGAGCGCAGTACATCTGCCTAACAATGTCTATGGACGTTGGTAATCAAAATGCTTTGACATTGATGTCTCAAGTTTACGCGAATGTTACTCATCACAATGAAACTACTTTTTCGGATTCTATCACGGTTTATTTAATTATTTAACTAGGCCGACGTTTCAGAAGCTTTACAGCGACCATGGCCACGAGTGGACAGAAAACGCTTTAATTACCTTGTACCCTTATACTTAAGAGTCAACTATTTTTATACATAGGGGGCAAACGCGAAATCGGAGCCTTCCTACGATTACCAACGCCCATGAACATCCACATAATTGTAATGCCGATGCGTTTCCCTCTTTCCACCGCCCCCACCCCAAATGGGCCACCGGCAACTCACGAAACGCTTCACCCCAAGATGTCACTTAACGCCTGTATCATGTGAGCGAGAGGTAACTCCCCGGTGATACAGCATGGATAATTTCCGCTGCAGTGCATAATTCACAATTGCACAATATAAAGAAAGGATTTATAGTAAGTAAACAAAGTTTTGCATAACGTAGAACGTACCCTCCTTTTGTATGGTCTCCCTCAGCTTAACCTCCAGCTTGTTGAACAGCACCTCGGGGGTTATGTTGGGGGGAGGTTTGTTAAACTTCAACAGTATCAGTATGTCTTTGAGGTCCTTCGCAGTGGGAGACTCTTGCTGTGAAAGAATTTAATGTTAATGTCGACCAAGCCGAGTGGTTATCTCTAATGAGAAGAGCCATCAGCGCAGGACATATGATGTGCAGGTCCACAGGGGCGATTCCTATTGGGATTAGTCCACCACCGAACACATTAGTGCACAGGTGTGTACGCGACACGGCTGTATTTAGTAGAAGATAATGCCACGCATGGTGCTTGACGCTACATCCTCATATGCAATGGAATTGGGCCGGTACGAAGGCGGAGGTACCTCTCGCTCACATAATACCGCCGCAAAGTGTCTGCGACGCTGTCGCGTTTCGCGCGGCTTGTGAATAGCCGGTGGACCATTGGGGGGGATGACAGGAGGGCAACGTACCTGCGTAACAATCATGCGAATGGCGTCGGTAGTCATCAAATAATAATAATAATAAAAATCTTTATTTATGTGGACACACTGCGCTAAATACAACACTTAACTTATTAAAATATACAAGATTAAGACTAAGCGTATACAGTTAACAGAACATAATAATAATATTCACAACATTAGAACAGCAAAAAAAATGTACAAAAATAAACAAGATTTATTACATAGGACGGCAGAGCATCCCACGAGAGGTTTAAGTCCTTGGCTACTGTTAAGTTAACGCTGATTTTCAGGACCACCGAATTGTTCCGATTGCTGTTTTGAATATGCTATAAGAATAGTGCACTCTCTATTCTCTCATTCTCCCATTCCGTTGGGACGGTAGTCCGAAACCGGAGAGAGATCCGGCGCAGGACCGACGGCTTAACGTGTCCGAGGCGCGGGGGTGTAACGCCGCCAACCTCCCGACTTCGGACTGTTGTTAGAAATTGAAAAATGTCACTTTTTGTATAGTTCGACCGCAGGACTGTGGCTGAACATTCATTAGACCGCGGCAGTTATTCTCTTTAACTTATAAGACTTTCGAAAGCTATGGACGCCCATAAATGCTGCAGATGGTTTTCGAAGTGAAACTTTACGCATAATTATTTCATTTGGAGATAAATAATTGGAGTTACGTACAGAGAATATGAAATAACTGCGCGAGAGATGCGAGTAATAGAGACGAGCACACATTCTCTTTCTCTCCAAGAGATTTTGTGTTAATAATAATATCTGTGCACATATCACACCACACCCTGTCCCGTGCTAAGTACCGTAAGGCCTTGTGTCACAGGTACTAGACAACGAAAATATATTTAATATTCTCATAGATTTAAGAAATGTGAACTTTCGTAACGAGACGAACGAGAACTTTCGTAACTTTGTACTACTACCGACGCCCATGAATATCCGCATAATAACGATGCCGACGTGTTGCTCTCCTCTCCCCTCCCCCAATGGGCCAATTGGTCACAAAGCAGCATAGGAACTACCATTGTGTGGGACCTTATTTGGGATCCCGAAAACGGGTGGACAACACCTCGGCATAGTAATTATGCGGGTGCTCATGGGCGTTGGTAGTCGTAAAAAGGCTCCGATTTCTATAAAAAAATGTTATTCACCGTCCGCTAGTACTATGTAAAAAATGTTATTCGCCGTCCGCTAGTACTATGTAAAAAATGTTATTCACCGTCCGCTAGTATTATGTAAAAAATGTTATTCACCGTCCGCTAGTAGCACTATGTAAAAAATGTTATTCGCCGTCCGCTAGTAGTACTATGTAAAAAATGTTATTCACCGTCCGCCAATATTATGTAAAAAATGTTATTCACCGTCCGCTAGTAGTACTATGTAAAAAATATTATTCACCGTCCGCTAGTAGTACTATATAAAAAATGTTATTCACCGTCCACTAGTACTATGTAAAAAATGTTATTTACCGTCCGCTAGTACTATGTAAAAAATGTTATTCCCAGTCCGCTAGTACTATGTAAAAATGTTATTCACCGTCCGCCAGTAATATGTAAAAAAAAATGTCACCATAACAATATCCATTCCTGACTTCTCCTTTGGACAGTCCACATTCACCATCCTCGCCGCCATCAATTCTGAGATCAAATAATCCAACAGCAACAACCTGTCTTCGTTGGTCTGAAGTCTTGATGACATGTGGCCTGAAAATTAAATGAAAAATTCAAGTGACGTATTACACAAGTGGAAAATTTTCCATTAAAGTAAAAAAGAAAAAACAGTACCTTCACGCCTGTTATCCCCGAAGAGCTAGGCAGAGGTGTGCCAGTACATCGACAACTCGTAAGTCCAGTAGATGTACTAGCACACCCACGATTAGCCAAGGTACTGAGGCCCATGATGTCATAGGTGGCAAGCCTATGGCCCCTTCGGGCACATTCCAATCCCGGACAATGTAATGCATGCTCAGATTAAACCGAAGAACATTTAATAATAGTTGCCCGATCTGGGGATCGAACCCAGGACCCCGCGAGGCTAATGGTCTTAACAGTCGACACCCGCACCGTTACACCACAGAGGCGATATTTCATTGTTACCACAACATATTGAGTAGACAGAAGCTGTTATGATTTCAAGGCCCATCCACGTGGAGGGGCATCGGCTAAGCACCATGAGGCCATAGGACCAACCACCATGCATGCGCATCACTATCAAGAATACACAAGTTATTATAGTTACATTAAAAGCTTACGTCCATACGAAATTACAGTTTTGATTAACATTAAATCTCTGCCAAGATCTATCTACATGATGTAACTTCAGAATGATTGTACTTTTTTTGATTTGTACAGATGACTTTTTTTTTTCGGAGGGACCTAATACTGGTTGGCGGCGCTAGTCCAGCGTCAACAGTTCGACTGACTACGAAGACTTTTTTGTCTTCAGGTTTAGGGAGACGATAGGGGGACAGACCCCCCTCTTTTCCCGCAGATGAGAAGAGATGAACCGGGTTGATGGTGGGCGTACCCTATAGTGATTATATGATCAGTTACTTGCAGTCGCAAGTAATTTGATAAATACCATTTTACATACAGTGTGGCATGGACAAGGTTTGTATGTATGAATATGTATGGAATATTTTACGAAAATTATTTAAAATGTCGTATGAGAATGCCAATATTGCAGAGTAAGCTAGATGATATGACAGTAAGGTCAAAAAACCGTTTATGATGTTATGATAAAATTCTTATAACAGGGGAATGTCCTAGATATTTAAGATTTGGTACAAGTGTTCCTTGTGTTACTTGAGTACTATAAAATGATTTTTAGAAACTCGACCCATGAGGTGTGTGTGAGGAATGTACAGGTGAATCACCTTTAATATCATATTATATTGATTATTACCTTCATAATCATCATTATCAGCCCTCATCGGTCCACTGCTCGACATAGGCCTCTCTCAATGAACGCCAGGACGACCGATCACCTGCTACTCGCATCCATCCCGGACCGGCTACTGCACGGAGATCGTCTTCCCACCGGTCCATCTACCATCTGTTCTACTGAGTGAGTGACCAGCCCATTGCCACTTCAGCGAGCTTATTCGTCGCGTGATATCGTTATATTTTATTTGTTATGTCCGTTCTGATTCCGGGAGGTCAAACAAGGCTAATCCAATTGCATTAAGTAGTGTGACAGGGGATGTTATTTCCCCGAAGCTGTTCGGTAATGCTTTGGAGGACGTCTTTAAGACCTTAAAAATGGACAGAATACGGCATAAATATGAACGGCAAGTACCTCTCACATCTTCCGTTTCGCCGACGATATCGTTGTGTTGGCCGAATCGTTGGAGAGCAGGAAATATTGCACAACCTAAATGAATCCTCCCGACGTATTGGCCCTAGGATGAACGTGGACAAGACAAAGGTCATATTCAACGAACACGTTCTTCCCGTCCGGTCAACGTCGATGGTATTGTTCTTGAAGTCGTAGACGAATACGTCTATCTCGAGCAATTATTGGTATTAGGTAGATAAACTTCAAGAAGGAAGCCGATAGAAGGATTCAGTTGGGTTGGGCAGCATTCCGGAAGCTTCGTCACATTCTCACGTCGCCTGTACCGCAGAGCTTGAAGATGAAAGTCTTTAACCAATGCGTTCTCCCTGTGATGACCTACGGGGCCGAAACATGGCCTCTTCATTCGTCAGCACTGGTCCGCAAGTTTGCGGTAGCTCAGCTATTGAACATGCTACGTTGGGTGTTTCTCTGTCCGACAGAATTCGTAAGGAAGTTATAAGGCAGAGAATTAAAGTTAAACGATTATCACCTTAATGTATTGTAAACACAATACAGACAAAACTAAATATTCAGTATGTCTTCAAACTTGTGACACTCTTCACAAAGTGGAGAGGGTTTAATACCCATCATATGATAAAATTTATTTATTGGAACATCCGGAACGCAATTTGAATGCTGAAACCAGCATTCCCCTATAGAGATTGGCGAGGTGAAACCATGGATTCCATAGAGGCTTTCCTTGGATGGTACTGTACCAGGCTCCAACATTCTTGAGTTTACCAAAGTGATACTTCCACTTACCTAGTCACTACTTTTTATAAAGAAAAAATTCTTTATAAAAAGTAGTTCTCTGGCAAAGGATTTAAAGTATAGTACAACACAGTCCATTAAAGTGTCTTTTGCATAATAATCCACCGTCTCGTTTCCATAAAGGCCGACATGAGAGGGGATCCATTGGATTTTTATAATTTTATTTATTTTTATTTTCATAATTGTACCTATCATACAAACATTTTTAAAATCCTGACTTCTAGTTCCGGAGAATAACGGAACTGTGTATATTTAAATGATATCTCGACTGAACATTTTAGTTTTATAAAATGAATACTTGATATGCATTCAGTTGCTAAAATTTTCTTGAATTGTGTATATTTATCCTTTAATCCTAACAGCCCACTCTACACTGCAATTCATCCTGCAAACTCACTGATGTCAGCCTCATCTATTTGTGGCATAAGCCTCTTTCTTCTTCCTCCTCTTGGGTACCCAAGATGAACCCACTTAAAATGTTTGATATGTATAAAAATAATAAAATGAACTCACCCATGATCAATTTTTTGTAAGGACAGCCAATCTCTTTTAAAAATAAACTTAGTTCAAGTAGAAACGAGCTGGATTCGTCCGTATTGTTCATCATACTGACAGTCTCTTCGACATTGCGTAATGACTTTAACTCCTCGCATAACATATGGACTAGTTTTGTATACTCTAACGACTTCGGGCCACCATCTAGGGCTTTCGCAAATGCCACTTCATCAGAAAGTGGACCTTCATATCTGTAGAAATTACGACTCAGAATTAAACCTCTAAATTTGATGAAAATTCACCCAATCTTATGGTTACATAAAAAAGAGCCAATTTGTCACAATAATGCAACTTGCGTCTTAAATGTGTATAATAACATTGATTCGCAGCTGTCTTTTCTATCTTGCACAACTTCAGCTAATAAATAAGGATGGAAGTAATGTAAGATTAAGCCACTCCAATCTAGCCCTACCGCAGAGGGTTTTCTGGACCAACTGCACAGTGAATATATATATTTGTTGATAAGAATATTCGAAATTGCATTCTTTACAGGCATTAGTGTTAAATGGCGTTGCTGATTACTAACAAATCTATACACTATATAAAACTCTTCCATTGCTGAGTGACTGATTGACAGATGATGCACAGCCGAATTTACTGAACCTAGAAAATTGAAAATTGATGCAAGGGTTCCTTTTATGATGTATGTAAGCAGTAAAAAATGATTTAGAAATTGAACCCCTAAGGATGTGATTTTTTTCATATTAGTAGCTAGTTTTATGTATATTTCTTACACATAATTCTGTCTTACATATAAAAGTACATAGATAGAAAACTAAGAACCGCTTTAGATTAGAAGGCTTTAGGTAATAAAAATATAAAGGCAATTATTGATTTTAAGGAATTCATGAATGATAGAATCAATGTAAAGTGATTTAATAAAATGAAAGAACAAAATATATTCCATTAATTTTGTGACCACATAAATTGCCTATTTCAAATGTGGTATGTTTTTGAATTTTTATATAAACCTAATTAATCAGACGGATCAACATTATATTTTCCGGTTATATGCATTTGTACCTACACGGTATCCGACGATATTGGCAAATTTGTAGACTTTGTGTGAAATTAGAATGCTAGACAGTGATACCGGAGACTAATAGATATTTCTTAACTTTATACATATAATTTTAATATCACGTAAATCATAACCTAGTGTACTTACCCCAAATCATTCAAACCGTCTATTATGTCGTTTTCCATATTGGGTCAAAACAAGTAACTACTTTATGAATACTCTTAATAATTAAATTTGATAATGTTATTTGGTATTTGGATGCAATTTGTAAATCGGTACAATTTGGTGCTACCGAATTCCGATTAAGTCCGATGACGCTAATAATAGTATTGCCAGGATTTTTACATTTTTTGTGCTGCCAAGTATGTATTTCCAAATCTGTAACGGTTCCGCCAAATAACTTTTTTTATGCCATAAAAAAATCTTCTGAATATTTTCTCAAACTTCTTTTTTATGTGAAAGTACAAGTGTCCCTACGGTTAATAATGGACAATAATTTCATTCTAATGGCTGCCTCAGCTGGCCATGCAGTAGCCTACGTGATCAGTCCAATTTTTAAGCACATTATCGATTGTGCGCAGCTGTACAGCACCAATGGCTTCACGAATATTGTCCTTTAAAGCGTCGGTTGTCCCTAGCTTGTCGGTGTAACTTATGTTTGACGGCACCCCACAAATAATATTCAAACGGTATCGAATCGCAGTTCCGAGGTGACCAAACGACGTCAGCTTTGCGGCTGATAATGCGATCTTCAAAAACGGGGCGCAAAACACTGAGTGTTGCTTCGGCTGCGTGGCACGTGGCGCCGTCCTGTTGAAACCAAATGTTGCCAATAACCTCCTCTTCATTTTTTGTGCACAAAAATTGGTTCAATATGGCCCGATAACGATCGCCGACGACTGTAACGGCAACTCCTTGCTCATTTTCGTTGAAAAATGGCCCTATTATGTATCTGGACCAAAATCCACTCCAAGCATTAACTTGATTTGGGTGCGTCGGCTTTTGTGCTGCGTACATTGAAAAACCGACGCACCCGTGTGTGGGTTTTCTGTGCCCTTTACCCTATTTACATACCCGCCAAGATGAAAATGAGCTTCATTTATAAATATGTTTTTTTTTTTTTCAAAATCCGAATCTTCTGTACGTCGATCGGAGGTCCACTTAGCAAAGCAAATACGCATTGGATGGTAATTTGGCTTCAACTCCTGTACTTTACTTTTTTTTTATAACTTTGTATGGCGTCATACCAAGGTATGTATGCAAAATTCGTCTCAATGATGTCTCTGAAATGTTCAATCGAAAACGACTGTGAACTGATGTTGATGGCGCTTCTTTCTGCCACAGCAGCAATATTCCCGGGTGTACGCAATGTTTTTGGCTTTAAACGCATTGGTTTATCGATGAGAATGCCAGTTTCTTTCACTTTTGTTCACAGGATAACGAACTAGGAGCTGACTTTGCCTCTCTTCTTCCAAAATCCGTATGCAATTTTCTCACACATTCTGCATCATTATCATGATTTTAAAAGTAATGTCGCAACATTTCCCAGCGTTGTTCAAACGTATACACAACCATATTCGTTCAGCGGAACGATAAAAGCAGGGGGGGTGACAGTCTCACAGTCAGCGGTCGTAAGGTTTCAATCCATAGATAGTAGTGCCATCTATCGATTGGGACGTTTTTTTAAACATAGTTTCACTTTAATTATACTAGATATCACTTTTACATAAACTGCCCCACTACGGTTTAAAGCCCTATTCGCACTGTTCGAGTATTTTAGTCAAGTAGTGACTAATGAAGTAAACTAAAACTTAGTAACTATGGAACTCGATAAAAAAACTGTGGTTGTGGAGACGTTTACACGGCGTACAGACATCACGGGAAGAGCTTCGACTTAGGTGATATCCACAAAGTGCTGGGGAAGGCGGCCAGGTGTTATTGGTCGTCCACCTGAACTCCAAGCATCCAGCTTGAGGATCGGCCGTCACGAACAGCACTGGCTTCAGGCTGCAGGAGGATTCGGAAGAGCGCGGCTAAACAGTGCAAGGACCACCGTGTCCTACACACGTGCCTACGGATCCCCTGCGCACTCCGTACGTTCTGGACATCGCTCTACACCAGAACCTCAATGCCAACATCGAGGTCCTGTACGAGCTCGACACTCACCATCTACCCATCCTCGTCACACTTGATTCCGGAGCAATCCTTAGGGATGGAATGCGGACCAGACAGAGGATATCCTTCACCAGGACTTCACCATCGCCGGGCAGCAGTCTACACCGGACAAGGTGGAGGCCGCCGCTCGCCGCTTCACGGAAAAAATCCGAGAGGTGTGGGCGGCGGTGACCACCGCTGTACCGGTGGCAGCGCCGAAGGGGTGAGCTCCCCCAGAGCCTACTGTCGGACTGACAGAGGAAACGTCAGATAAGGAAACTCTGGGCCCGCACCCGCTGTCCGAGGATCAAGGCACAACTCAACAAGCTGGCCGAGGAACTGTCTGCGAAGGTGAGGGAGTGTCGTGGAGGAGGCTGGGAGAGTACAGTCTTCCATGCCAGCGAAAACGACACCAGCCTGCACGCCTTAAACAGACGTCTCACGAGGCCAAAGACCACCATCACTCCACTTCTAGATACTACAGGCGCGAAACACTACGGAGCGCAGGCTCGCGTCGAGGTGCTCGCATCACATCTACACACGCAGTTTTCTCCACACCCAGCGGCGCCGTCGTTCGCAGAGCATTACGAGCAGGTGGAGTGCCGCATTCGAGAGCTCCTTGAGAGCCCGACCCCACCACTCAGCAGGAAGGATTTTATTTC
>JAFELO010000714.1:103591-187168 GCA_017140195.1 Eumaeus atala
GAAGACCAGCAGTGGAGCATAGCTATGTAACGATAAAACAGTAGGTTCGGTCAGTTGGTGTCGGTACGCGAGAGAGAGACGCAATGGACCTGAGACATAAATTTGCCTAATTTCATTCAAAGCCCTTCAGTGGGCTTTTATTAAAGAGTGTATCACTAACTTTTGTCATCTAATCTATACTAATAATATAAAGCTGTAAAGTTTGTTTCTTTGAGCGCGCTAATCTAATGGACTACCGAAATTGAATTGAATATTTTATAGGGTTGATTGAAAAGCATATACAATGACGCTACGACTCATGGAACCGGTACTACACGGGTGAAACCGCGGGGTAATGCTTGATCATAACCTTATTCACCCACACTTATAATTTACAGGATTCGTGGTATTACGGTAGGTGAGTTCCTGGAAAACTACGTGAATGCCACAGGTAACAATGGCTTACCGGCTCGTCGGGGCAGCCATCGGGGGACCGTTCGCGAGACTTCTCGGCCCAACATTCGGGGAAATTGTCGGGGCACTGTTCGGGCTAATCTGGGGACTAGTCGACTAAATCGTGGGTTGACTGATCAAAGTACTGATCAAGCGACTTATCGGCGGACTGATCGGGAGGCTTACCTGGGGACTAGTCAGTTGAATCGTGAGTTGACTGAAGAAGGTACTGGTCAAGCGACTTATCGGCGGACTGATCAGGCGGCTGTACTGGAGACTAGTGGATTGACTCGTCAGGACACAAATCAGTGTGATCCGGGGACTGATCAAGCAAGTGATTAACATAGCTGCCGGTTGGAGTTTGGACGAGTGAAGAAACAGGTGGATTGAAGAAGATGATCTAATAGAATAACTGAAGGTTTTTTTAGTATCACCATGTTTCTCACCATCCTTTCCACTCGATAATGAGTTATGCAATGTACGTACACTCATAAATTTAAATGAATATGTGTTAAAATTGTAGTTTTTACCTTATAATATATACTTTTATGATAATATGTCTTGACTGATTCATCACCGCCGGGCGTAAATTGTTGTAATTGGTGTCATTAAGTTTGGTGATTAGAGTTTCCCTGAGCAAGCGCCAACTAAGTATGGAATTTCTACCCATAAGGTAGCGAATTAGGGGTTGAGATTTTCTAAGGAATTCAGTCATTTTTTGAGCTAGAAACATGAAACTCTACTTTTAAAGTAATATACAAATACATAAAAACTCTTTATTTTGTACCAAATAACAATTACAAAAATTCACTTAAGATCTAGAAACAGTCACGAAAAGGCGGTCTTACCGCTACAAGTGGTCTCTTCCAGACAACCAGAATGAGACAGAGAAACAGTGAACATAAAGGAAGTACCATTTGGCGCAACTGATAATAAGGAGGAAACTAGAATAGTTACCTAATAATATCAATTTAAATGATATCAATATAATCATTAAACTATAACATTTAAACAATAATAATATATTGAACTATCTATATTATACATGCACACATTTATAATATATAAATCGCATAAAAAACGACTATTACAAAAGCAGCAACGTGAGCAATGGCGAATTACGAGCCAGCTAAGGAGAGGCAACGTTCCTTGAGGTGCTTTTTGAAGACTTATCGACTGCGCGTTCTCCACTACTACAGGCAAAGCGTTCCATAATCGGAAGGCTGACACCGTATAGGAATGTCGTTTTGTGTACAGGAAAGGACAGATTTAATTTGTTTGAAGAAGGAAGAATAGAGGTGTTGTCACCGAGGTAAGAAAAGTTTTCTTTTAAGTATGTAGGAGCAGAAGGATTAAAGAGCACATTAAACAGAAGGTACAGGATGTGGCAGTTGCGACGCAATCTGATGGGTAGCCATTTGAGCTTTTGGCGACATTCAGATTTACAAGCGTATTTGCAGATCCCAAAAATGAACCGAATACAAATATTTTGTAAGCGTTCGAGTGCAGACAGAACGTTCTCATTGAGGTCGCAGTAACACACGTTAGCGTAGTCCAAGATTGGCAGTAGAATTGATTTCACGAGAGAATTTTTTGTAGGAATCGGAAGAAAACTACTTAGTTGTCTTAAGGAAACTACAGCACCTAGCATTCTCCTTCGGAGCTCTTGTTTGTTGTACATGAAATGAAAGAGTTGCGTGTAACTGTATGCCTAAGCTTTTGATCGTTTTACTTAAAGGTATTACGCCCTAGAAAGTTACCCTCTAGAAACTTATTACACAAATATTCGGAAGCTTCTCCCAGCCGATTTTTTCAATCAATTGTCGGCTGCCTATTATTATATATTGAGTCTTATCAGAATTTAGATGCAGACCCTAGCTTTTACTCCACTGCAGTATGCCTTCAAGGTCGTTATTAGTTTGTTTAATAGCATTTGTAAGATATTGCAGAGGAGTACATATGTCTATAAATCTGTAAGTCGCCTGCATACATATGATAGGGTGAAGATATTTTTTGGCAGATAGAATTTATAAAAGTAGAGAAGAGAAAAGATGACAGAACGCTTCACGCAGATTGAAAAGTTGATGTTGATTTAGGTACAATTGCTCCTGAACCATGCGTTACAATACTTTTGACAGAAATGGGACGATAATCTGGAAAAGAGCGAGGATTAGTTTTTTTGGGAAGTGGAATTAAATAGGCGTCTTTCCATGAACTTGAAAAGACACAAGTAGTGAGAGAAAAACTGGAGCGCTGATTTCGATAATGGGGATCATATCACGGCCAATACAATCACACGCGACTGCTTTGAAAGAGATGGATGCAATAGCATTTTTAACACTGCAGACAGACAGTTGATTGAAAGACAACGGGGTGAAATTTGGAGATGGTGATAAAGAAAGGTTATGGGTGATAAAGAAAGGTTATGTAAGGTTTGAGATTTTAAGTGCGAATCAAAAATTTGAGAGGAGCAGGAAAAATGTTTATTTAAAGATTCTATATCTAAATTGGTGGGGTTACATGTTGGAGAAGCTTTAACAATGCCTAAAGATTTCATAATGTACATAGCGAAGCAACACAATATGCACGGACGCAGAGTCCCTGCATATTGTGTTGCAGCGATTACGGATTCTGTTGTAATGTTCCCGGTTAGACTCAGAGTGGCAGTTTCTAAGCTTTGCCTTGGCTCTGGTTTTTTTGTTTAACATTGCTCGAGTTTTCTCTGTGAGCCATGGTGCCGGCGAATGTCTTATCTTAACAGGGTACTTGGGAGCGTACCGATCCTAAAGTTCGACAATGAGGTTACTAAAAGTATAAATTTTTTCATCAACTGTGCCGGCAGCATAAACCAGTCTCCAGTCAATTTCCCGCGCATCCCGAAGTAATTGGTCAATTTTCATACTCCTAAAACTATGCTGCATGAGGAATTTTGCTTTGGTCTTTGGGGCACGTAGCTTGTAGGACAGAAAAATCCGATCGTGATATGAAAAATCTTCTGCTGCGTACTGCCCGAACGTAGAAACGTAAGTAGGAGATGAAACAATCATAAGATCTAGCAGAGATGGAAATGGACTGGGATAGTGATGCGTAGCGTTAAGAGGTAGAATATTAAAGTTAAAGGAATCGATAATTTAGGAGAGTTTTTTGGGACGCGAATCATTTTTAAGTAAACAGGTGTTAAAGTCTCCCATCAGTATAACATGCTGATAAGAAGGAGTATAGATGTGCAGAATGTGCTCAAAGGAAGGAAAATAGTTTATAGATAGGTGAGGAATGTAGAAGACGCCAAGTAATTCTTTTGGAGTGTCTTAGCTCAATCTCAAGTAAGAGATACTCTGAATCGCCAGCAGGGGGCGGTTGAGGTGAGGATCTTCAAATTTTGAGAAGAACTGCAGATCTTAGATATATAGCTACACCGCCGCCTGCCCTACCGAGTCTATCATTTCTGATCAGCTGGAAACTAGGAAGTGAGTAGGAGTCAGTCAGGAGAGAGCGGGTTTGAGCCGAGATTCGGATAAGTATGGGATCAATAGAAGGTTGTGAGTCGAAACAGTTTACAAAATCTAAATAATGCGCCGGGATACTTTGAGAATTTATATGCACGATGTTGAACTTATTCTCCACACTGGAAAATGCTGTAGCCAGTGTATTGTGTAGCGGTAGAAGGAAATAATTGTGAAGCTGCCTTCGCTGGACTCTGAAGATGATATTGAGTGAAAACTTTCATCATCATGTCTTCCGCCGTTGTTGCTCATTTTATGTCTATATTTCTTATTCTGTTGATTTCTCTGTATAATGTTGGCTTTGTACCCAGTAAAGCTTTTTTCTATTCTATTCTATTCTATCCTAATTATCATAGTCTGGGATTTGGCTGCGGAAAATGTTAGCCTATTACGGTTCCCCCAATCCGATAAACTGTTCAAGATCGTGGAACATTTCTGTTCGATGTCCCTCGATCGCTAGCGTCAAATCGTCTTCGTATGCCACAGAGCTTACACCCTCTGGTCTCGGTAATTTCAGGATATCGTCCAGGAGGAGTTTCCATAGTGTAGGGACCAATACCGAACCCTGGGGACATCCCATTGTTGAAACCTTCCAAAGCGTGCGGTGGCCAACTGTGAAGCCAACATAACGATTACAGAAATAACTTACGAGAGTGATGGATGTTCGAAGAGATCGGCATCTCTCTAGCTCTCTAGCTTTCGCTTTTAACAGTATGATTGGCGACCATGCATTATCGAAGTTTCTGGAGATCCAAAAGGACGAGTTGGACGTACTTATATGTGGAATTATGTACTATCCTGAACACTGATTTTAATGCGCTTACAGTTGAGCGCCCTTAACGAATCCATGCTGATTTTCAGAAACACCGAGATTCAAGCAGGGAGCGCAAGTAATTATGAGGCGTTCTAAAATTTTTCCTAGAATCAGCAGTAAAATAATTGGCCTGTAGGCCTTCGGATCTGTTATTGACTTGTCATTTCCCTTTGGCAGCCCTATCGATGAACCTATCTTCCAGATATCTGGAAAGACCCCTTCTTTGATACACGCTTTGTACACCCGCATCGTACCTGATAGTCTTTCTTGTCTGGCTACACGTAGAGCTTCCTGCAGTGAGATATCGCCTGTGGGATTTCCTCGTCTCGAGGTGCAGACGGTCCAGAGTCGGACTCGCACCATTCGTAGCCCCTGAACTCCGCATCCTTGCGATATCCGAGGTTTATTTTGGCAGTTTGCGAAAGGATTTCACTAAACTGTTTGGCAAGTTCATTTGCTGGTTTCCTGGAGTCTAGTTTACTCATTCGCAAATATAGCATTGATCGAAAGTGGGCCCAATCAACCCCTGCCTCGTGGAGGGCTAGTCTAAAGGATGGTTCTTCTGTCGTCATCGGTCTTGATACGCTGCTACACACCTGATATATAATTAGGTGATGGTCGTTTAAGCGAACACCCTCGTGTAAGCGCCACTCTGATATCAGTACTTCTCTTGTTGTGAGTGTCAGATCCACATTATAATAACCATTTGGCCCGTTGAACATTGGAGGCTGGCCTTGCCTGTTTGTGTGTGAATGAATAGACCTCTGCTCAATATGAAGCCTTCCATTTGGGTCTTCCTGTACTAGTCGTAAATACTCGCCCTCGCCCCGAGTATTCACGACGTTCACAAAACGTCTACGCCAATCAGTATTGGCTTTCCATTTTGGAGATCCAGAACATAACTTCGGTGTTCGAGATTTCGAGCTATGCCATGTATACTGAAATACTGCATACTGAAAGTACGCTGAGATTATGTATGTGTAGGAAGTCATTATTGACCAAAATCCCAGCTTTGAGAGTAGCTCCATACTGAAGCAATCTTATTATGCCCGAAGTTGCATACTGTTCTTGAACGAGAATGAAATCTAAGTTCATTTCACTGACAATAACAAGCAGCTCAGATGTGGCAGCCTCGAATCCCTGTAGATTGAGCTATCCTATCGAAATAATATTTCCCTCTATATCCATATTGAGTCATGTTGACTGCTTGTTGTTCCGCATATATACGAGCTGGGCAAGTCGCAGAGTTGGTTACATAAGTGCTAGACTCTTTGCGCTTAAAGCGCTTGCAGGTAGCGCAGCACTCACTGTGTGACTAACATTCGGCTTTACGATGTCCTGTATCTCCGCACAATTTCGGTTGCCCTATAGTATTTCTCTGGGTGTCCATATTGTTGTCATTTGTTGCAGCAAGTGATACGTAAGTAGTCGCATATATCAGCTTCGTACCAGCTAATATAGAAACGGCCAAGGCCATCCAATTTATCACGAACAGCTGATGAACACTCCAGCATGACCGTGGTACACCCACCGTTACGGCCGCCCTTCTTTTAGGCAACCTTGCAGTTTGAAAGATCTTTCTCTTTGGTCCATTCAGGAACGTCCGAAATATTCGTGGCCCGTAGGTCTTCAAGAAGGTTATCTTCTGTCGGGTCCGTTCTTAGGTTGCAGATGGCCACCAAAGGACGACGAGTCTTGGGCTCCGAAGTTTTCAGAGTTGGCGGGGCAGCCGCTTTAAGTTTCTCGGCGGCTGCAGGTGTAGTGGCCCTGACCGCCATGCTAGAATTGCTAATTCGGCGTATGCTCTGCTCTGGAATGCCCAAGCTACCAAGTTTTACTGCCTTCTGCAGCTCGGCTTTGGTGCCTTCAGATGTCTTTATGACCTCTGTTTGGGTAAAATAGTACTGCTTGACCCCAGTTAGCAGGTGTGACGGCTGTTGGTTGGCCCTGCGGTCGCTTCAAGGGCGATGCGTATGTGGGCGCGGCTGCAATGACCGACAGATATGACCCGATGTTTGCTGGGTTACCGAAGCGCATGGTCAGTTCTAGTTGCGCGTATTTTAGCTTTGTCGATGTTAAAAGGTGCTCAGACTCGGCAAGCTTCAGTTCTAATGCTGCAACTACAGCTAAAACGCTTCGACTTGCCTGGTTTTTGCGTTCTGCGGCATCAAATTTAGTTGCGCTGACCATTACGTTTGATACTTCCGCAATGAATTCTGCACGGTATATAGCATCTTAATTTTGCTCATACCCATCAACCCAGATTCGGCTGCTATAACTACCGCTGTCGCCGTACTAAGGCTCGGTTCTGGTGTAGCACCTGCCGTTGGTGCAGTAAGGATCCCCGCAACAGGAGGAACCAAAGCCGGTCGCGAGATTGTGCGGTGCTATAACTACCGCTGTCGCCGTACTATGGCTCGGTTCTGGTGTAGCACCTGCCGTTGGTGCAGTAAGGATCCCCGCAACAGGAGGAACCAAAGCCGGTCGCGAGACTGTGCGGTGCTCTTCACACCTGCTCCGTTCCTGCTCTTCCTCAGGCGACGCGATTGGTATCTTATGAGGCCGCGCGCTTTCCGTGCTTAAGTCCATGCTGGCGCCCGATGAGCTGAATCCGTGCGGAGCAGTTCGAGCAAGCGATGTCCTGGGAGCAATTCCCGCCCCTCTACCGATCGACATAAGCTCCTCCAGCTCCAGAGACTTGCGACGAACTTCCATCTCAAAGAGCTGCTGAAGTCGCCCCTCCTCACCATCCGCCATATCAGCGCCTACTCCCAACTGTCCTACTGATATCAAGTTTTAAAAGATGAATTAATAAATAAAAACAATAATAAATATACACTAATTACAATTACTGTTCTTTTTTCCCCAAATAGTGCTCTTCTTTTTAAGCTGGCAGCACTTTCCAAGTGCTGCTATTAGCTAACAGATGGCGCTATTTACTAGGAAACCAATTCAACATCCTATTCATATATATTAATCAGGAAAAATATTAAAACATATTTTCTATAATATTAAACAGGAAAAATATTAATACTATTATTAAACAATTAACACTGTCACAATAATGACTTAACATTAAGATAACGTGTCCTATCACTAAATAAACTTAATAACTTATAGTTTGTGGGTAGAAAATAAATTCCTTATCACGTACTTTGCACTTACGAAATTTTAGCTCGTGTTGATTACGCAAACTGATTTATTACTAGGATCATTATAACCCTTATAATCAATACAATGCTAATTAGGTCGAAAAGTAGAAAAAAATACCACTTTTTCGAAATATTTAGCGCCGTACGTGCGAACTCTTTGACAAGAGCCGGACGCCAACCCCGTATAGGGGACAAACGAGGATCGGTGTCGTTATACGACTACCGACGCCCATCAACATCAGCATAATTACTATGACGATGAGTTCCCTCCTTTTCGGAAATGGGCAACCGGCTACTCACAAACCGCACGAAACGTGACACCGTAGGTGTGAATTTGCTGCATCAAGTGGGCGAGAGGTACCTCCCCGGTCGTACCGGCCCAATTACGCTGGAATTCCGCATGGCACTACATCTTACTATAGGTTTTAGGTTGTAGTCCGTATTGTCAATCTGGAAGTCCGTCATTTCTGAAGTTTCCTGCTTCATCGTCGGGCACCAGAATTACAAATGAATGAATACGCGTATCGGCAATTGTGGAAATTCCCCTTCTGAGGATAGTGACAGTGGATACGCGTGTAAAACCACGGTAAGTTATAGAAGTGAAATACCATTCGCTGATTTATCACGAAATCTCAGTAATCTAAAATACTTTCGTGTGGTTTGTGATTAGACGGTGGCTCGATGAGGAGGGGGGGGGGGGGATGTTGGAGGGTAACGTAATAGTAATTGTGCGGATGTTCATGAGCGCTGGTACGCGAATAAATAAGTAAGTAATAATGGTAAAATTTGAATAGTCTACTTAAAAACGGCACGTAACACGACATAAGCATTGCAACCCCTTTCCAAAATACCTCTTACATCTGCAATTGAGACGGGATAAGGCTAGATCCGAGAAACTGTAGGGGCGAGGGCATTTGCGCCGCCAACTGTCCTTCCGAAAAAAGGAGAAAAAAAGGGATAAGGCTAGGCCGAAAGAAAGTACTTACCGTTGGTACGGGAACCTTGGTGTACCCTAAGCGCACTTGCCCGGCTTTTAATTTTTTTATCTTAGCTTTTGATTTCGTTTTATTGTTATTTTTGTAAGAGGTAGTTCCGTGAATCAGGTCGGCATAATCAGGCGATACCTCTCGCTCACATGACACCGCCGTAAGTGTTAGCTATGGTGTCGCGTTTCGTGCGGTTTCTGAGTAGTCGGGTGGCGCTTTGTAGGGGAGTACGAAAGAAGGGCAACGCATATGCACGACAACAATGCGGATCTCTGTGGGTGTCGGTTGTCAAAAGGCTATACTATAAAAATACTTTCTGCCACGCTCCGACGAAAATCACCTTCACTTTTCAGTGGGTTTTTTTTTACATATTTCGCACACAAACGATCGTTGTAGCAAAGACATCCGTTTCGTCCGGTTCCCAGAAGCGTAAACAAAACCGAATAATATATCAAGTTGCGCAAGATATCAAAACATCTCCCCCTGATAGTTACAAAATGTCGTAAACTTGTGTGTGTGAGCGTGTGTTGATACCTGCGCTTGCGCATGTCACTGGTACAGGTGAGCGTGCGTTTGGTTGGCAGTATCGTAACAAGAAACTTTTTACAGGAATGTCGCATGAGGGTAATATTTTTCGTGCGCATCTCAGCGACTTGACGGATTTTAACGTTCCATTGGTCTTGATAATGCGAGTGATTCTCAAGCTAGCCCTACTCCGCGTTTTAACTCGCGTAACTCGAATAACATTTATCGTAGCGTAAGGGTAATTATTTTATAGCCTTCTTAAAAGAATGGGTTTAAATTTAAAAAATAATTGAAATAAGACCGGTAGTTCTTGAGATTAACGCGTGCAAACAAATAAACAAATATGCTCGTCAGCTTTCATCTATTAGTGTGGGTTTCATTTTTGAAGCGAAAACTACTTCTGTTGAGCACTTTAAATAATGGAACACTGAAGATATAATATAGATAGAGAAGGAATAACATAGATAATTATATGTGGGCAAGAGGCCGTCTTGGAGAGTATAAAAAGATGTGAAAGCCCGTACGACGAACAGAGAAAAACAAATGAAAAGAGAGAGAAAGAGTGAACTACATTTCTTATCTCTTTCGACTCAGACGGCCGCGTTTTATGATGGCTTCTCTTATTTATCTATCTTATCTGTATGGAAATAACGCGTCATCGTCACGTCAGGCTGTTTTTTATGTAACGTATCGTGATTTTACAGGTTTAAGGTTTCACTTCTGTCGTCAGTTGACGCGGGGATAAGCATTTACGCGCCTTCACTGGCAGTCAGGCCCAGTGGTGTTTAGGGCTCGAAGCACGTTATAGTGGGGTTGTCCCACACTACAGGACAACCCCACCAACTTTGGAATAGTGCAATGGAGTGACGTATCCATCTTCGGTCCTTACCCATTGCGCAAAAGCGTCTCTATCTGTTTCTCTTTTGTCCCCTCTTCCTATAAGACGACAAAGAGTATCCCTCTCGGTTCAATTGGCTTCGCCTGAATTCACCCTTGGCTACTGTGCCCCACCGCCACGACAATACTTGCAACATTGGGGAGGGGGGGGGCGAAAAAGTGCCTAATACAGCTTCAACCAATGCTAAGATACTGGTGTCCTTCTCACCGATGTGTGAGTAGCATCCTGATAGTGGTTTCTATGCTATAGGAGGACAAACGAGTAGATGAAACCTGAAGACTACCCACGCCCATAGCCGGATGTCATAATTATTCACATGCACATGTTGACCCCATTTCTTTCACCGATGGTTAAATGTAATGGTGCAAAAATAGCTAAAGTATTTGCCGAGGGGACCGGCCAACCTCTCCCCGTTCACTGACGCAATAATAATAATTCGATCGATTCGGAATAATTTCGATCCGATTTAGATGCAATACGGAAACACCCTGAGACAACTTATTGATTCGCTAAAAGAAGTCAACGATTAGAAATAATTTGGAGCAAAGTGGTAAGTGAACTCGTAGATTTGTATGCGACAAACTAGATACCCTGTATCTCTTCCCTTTTTTTAACTGGCTTGGTTCACCGTTCCTTTCTACCGTTGCTACTCCTGTGTCGTCAATACCGACAGTGACAAAGGGAATTCAATCCCACGACCTCTGATGTACGCACTCAGCATAACCGCTTACATTGCTATTGCGCTAACCTATCGCCAAACCACATTAAGACGCCATAGACATAAAAAAGAATGTTAGACACCTCAACACTCTATTGATTTCTAGGGTCAATGATGAGATTATCCAGTAGCGCCACGCAGGCAGCTCACACTGTTAAATCGGGATGCATCTCACCCATCTGCAGGAGAGGGGTCGGTTCCTCTTACGATCCTAAACATTGTTCCGTCGCCAGATGAGAACACTCATATCAAAATAAACTATTGATATATTTTTGTTCTATTTAGGCAAATACTTATAAAAACCTTCCTTTTGTATAGCGGCACACCGTTTAATAGAGAAGGACGCCGGAAGCATGATAAGTGACAATAGGAAAAGGAAATAACCATTGTAGTTTACACAATAATAACCTATTGTATTTTTTACGTTACAGATCTTCTATTGTTTCCCTTTTGCCACAATTTTTGAAGAATTCTTTTTATTAAAAGCTATTTAAAGAAAGTAATCGACAATGAATATGTATTGCAAGAGGTAGCCATTTCTAGACATATGCATAGCATATAGTAAGCATTCAATTATTCAAAATGATTTTAGGCCCCAAAAGGTAAAAACGTTGCTATTACTAAGTCTCTCGTGTCTGTCCCATCTGTCGCCAGGCTGCATCTCATGAATCTTGATCCTCATATGGTTGAATATCTTACAGATGATATATTTTTATTGCCGGTAGAATTTAGGAATAGATTACGTCACCACAGACAATTTAATAATTACTTTTGTGCGCAGTTCCATAGTACGTTAACAAATGACATTCCAAATACCTTAGACCAGGACCAACCTTAGAATTTATGTACACCAATAATATAATTTTGGGGGAGGTATAGATTAGTGAAGATAGAAAGAGAGAGAGAGAGAGAGAGAGAGAGAGACAGAGAGCGAGTAAGACGGAAGTCGAGAGGAAATATAAGATAAGGATGATAAAAAACCGAGAATTTTTAAATTCAAATATAAATTTAATAAGTAATATCATCAGATATTTCTCTTCCATTACATTCTAGTTTAAGCATGATGGTGCAAGTAGAAAAATAAACATGTATACTAGTTCGAAAGAGGGACCGTCCCCGTTCTCTCAGGCAGATGGGATGTTCCCGATATGAGTGTTTGGAAGAGTAAGTTAATAAATGAATTAAATATTTAAGTATTATCTTAAGATATTATCTTTTTAGTTTCAGAAAACAAAAGTTACAGTTTACAGTTACAATTGTATCTAAGACTAGCATCAACCCGCGATTTCAACCGTGTAGCTCGGGCCTTAGCAATAACATCATGATATAAAGCCCTTAGCCCACTTAAAAAAAGGATTATTTAACACAAAAAATTTTTTTTTTAAATTCGGCTCAGCAGGTATTGAGATTAACGCGTACGAACAAACACAGAGACTATTCAGCTTTATACTATTAGTATAGATATATCTAATTACTCGTCTTAATGTAGTACTGCCGTATTAACGCACATCACGGCTTAGTCCAAACACGTTTCACACACACGCTCTGTCCCACAATCACAGCCTATTCATGAGACCGATCGCGCCACTACGAAGTACGAACGTACGCCACAGTTGACCGCGCCGGCTGATGCGGTGTACGTCTTCGCCTTGATCTTTTTTTCAAATCGAATTTCAAACTAACAATTCGAATTTAAAATTGGAATATTTTAGGAATGTGATTACTTTTATTTTTCATATTATCTCGTGCCATATGTGATGATCTGTGTTTGATCGAAGATGTGTGTTTTTTTGAAATTATTTCTTGTGACGATCATACTGCCGAGTGTTTTTGGCCAAGCACAGGATTGTTTTGGTGCTGGCAGCGTAGCTGGTGCTGCTATAGGCGCTTTCTTAGCGGCGCTCGTCTTGGTGGCAGCGGCGTACTACTTCAGACGGTTGTACTGGAAATCGCAAAAAGGTAAGTTTTTACACCTGCGAGATGAGAACACGAAAGTTGTCTTAAAGTTTGTGGAATGTGTATCTTAACACCGTCACAACTAGTTTCTGAGGTGTTAAATGAAAATAGAAATTTCATGTTCGTCGAACCGTTGCTTAGCTAATAAAATTATAGCGATTTTCCACTTTACGTTCAACTGTCACTTGCAAAATATTCGGATTTTAATCTTTCGCCGTCACGGTCTGTGACTGGGGGAACCCATGGATACTTTTTTATCTGCACGGATAAAAATTACGTCATTGCAAATTCATTTTTATTTATTCTAAACCTTTATTTTGTTAAATGTTATTGGATGGATGATGTCCTGCTTGCATTGTAAAACTAACAACTAGGTTCATTTCTTTCCTGTTGGAAGTATATCACGTTGATAAATTTAATGTTTCCTAATATATATAATACAATAATTGAGTTTCGAGATCCACACAGTTTTAATGTAATTTCTTAAACGGTGGTTTGGCTAATCTTTGTAGATGTCTATGAAAACAAATATGTTCTTTATTACTTTTTACGCTTCCCTAGACCGTGACTGGATTTTTTTTATACAAAAGCCATTTTTACCGTTGAAATGTTACACTTTCCAAGGCTTTCCTGACCCAAATTCGGGTCTCCTGTAGCTAAAGGGAATAAGTCACTGTAGATACCGAATCGTTAACCGTATTTTATTTATCTGTTAAATATAAAATCTCTTGAACACTGAGAATTTTATACAAAAATGCATCGGGTTTGAACGTAGCAAGGCTCCCCGTTCCATCTCCGTGGGCCAAAGATTCACGTGAGAGCCGAGTCCATTTTAGCTACCATGCGCGAGCTACCTCACTCCCTCGACGCCCTACTTTAGGTGTCGGGAGATGACCTTCGGTCCTTCTGACCAGCATCTCTCTCATTGCGGAAAAGAGGAGGGTCGATTCTCCTTTCGATCTCAAAACTAGTCTCGTGGCCTCGTGTACTCATAGCAATCCGGTGAATTGTTGGAATTCTCTTCACTTCCACAGCATTAATTCAGGTTTGTCAATTCATTGATATCACAGAAAAGCCCTGCTCTTCTTATTTCTAATAGGTCCACAAAACGCGCCACTGTAGCAATTACTTCACACGGTATAACATGTGAGAGGAGTTGGTACGTATCGAAACCGGTTTCCACATAACAATTTGAATTGTAAATCTATACGTACTAATGTAATACAGCTAAAGAGTATGTATTTCTTTGAACGCCCCAATTTCAGGAGGTACTGCTAGAAATTGAATAAATGTTTTTGTGTTAAATAGTCCATTTATCGAGGCAGGTTATAGGCTATGTACCTTGTCGGTACTACTAGTAGGACCGGAGTTACGCGGGGGAAACCGCGGGGAGCTGCTAGTAAATATTTATGCACGATAATGTAAAGTGTTTTGTTGATGATGTCATTGAGTTAGGAATTGTATTTTATTTTGCTCACACACGACTCTTATTTTTTATAGCACAGGGGACAGACGAGATAATGGAGCCGTGGTCTTTACTTACCATAAAACACTACTGTTGCTTGCCATAAAATGTCAACATTTCAAATCAAATAAATATCGTCGTTGCGCGCGCAAAAGTAGCTATGATTTTTTTCACACTACACTTAATGTTTATTTGGAACTTTAGATGTATGTATGCCACATATCTACAATTATTATCTCTTTAAATAGTGCATTAAACGCATAGCTGTCTTTACAGTATGTTTGTATTGAAAAAACAATAAATCTGAATGAAAAAACGAAAACAACTGAGAACCACATAGCGATTTTTGGACGCGCATCGTCGACATTCTTAGTTGTATGCGCATTATACAAACTGTAATCTTAGATACGTGTATATAAATTTGCTTAAATAAGTAGGCTTTTATCCTAAAGAATATTCCTAAACTTAGCAAGACGTGCTGTGCTGTTAAAATACCTATAATCATTTGATAAGAATGAAACAAATCCGGTTTAAGCGGCATTTTTCTGACGAATATAACTTAGGCTCATTTTGCCGCCATCTTTACAAACTAGTTCTATTTAAATATAATGAAAGAGGTAATAACTTTTAAGAGAGGTTTTATTTGTAGCATTGTGGTCAAACGAATTACAGCCATTTGGTGGCTATTCGCTCACTAACATCCGTTACGATGCGTTGCCCGCCTTCACCATATAGCCCCAATGGGCCACTTGATACTAAGAAACTGCTCGATACGCGCCGACACAGCCTAACTTGTTGACTGGTCTGCCTGGTCGTCCTACGTTTTTTTAATTTGAAAATATTTAAATTCTTGACATGTCGATTTTAGTATTCCGTACCCAAGAGGTAAAAACGGGACCCCTTTGTTAAGCCTCCGATGTCTCTGTCACCAGGCTGTATCACAGGTAACGTGATAGCCAGACAGTCGAAACCTTCACAGTTGATGTATTTCTATTTCTGCTGTAACAACAAATGCAAAAATATAAAATTAATCACTTAAGGGGCAGTTTTTCATAGAACTATTCGTCCGCGTGTCCTACTCGTAATTGGCGTAATCGTTGTTTGCTTAATAGTGAGTGATGCTAAATATGACACGAGTTCACCCGCTCAGAAGACATTTTTCCAAATGAAATGTAATTTAACCTTCAATAGCACGCCTATTATCGCCAACGCGCTGTCACGGTCGAGGGTTAGATCGACCCCATTATGTCTTGTTTGTAAGTTGAGGCCATGCAGTCATGGGCCTATTTGCGGCCTTTATTCCATGCATGGCGTGGAGTAAGGAAACTGATAGTAGAATAGAATAGAATATAACAAAACTTTATTCGGCAATTATTACACTTCGAAATAAAAATATTTCAACCTATTTTGTCGCGGTTGATTCATGTATTTTAATCCAGGGAACTATATTACATGCCCAATATAATATAGGTTAATATTTACACATGTAGATTTGTACAATGTGAAATAAATAAATTAATTTTTATTTCTAAATATGTTTATTTGAGACCAACACTAGGGATTAAGTAAAATGGCAACACCTCTAAAAACAGTTAGGCTCAATCAAGTATTTACGTATATAAATTATAATATTTCCTGAAGTAGTGGTATCTAAGCTATAGCGAGAAGCGGATTAGTCATAACGGAACCAATATAAAAATTCCAATAGCACATAATCATGAAATTGATAATGTTAATGACAATCATCAAATGTTAATTAATGATCAACCTACTCTGAAATATGTTTCCGTAATTAAAGGCAGTTAGTAATATTTGGAGTAATTATAGTAACATTAGTTAACTGAATATCATAATAACCAGTTAGCAGCGCTTGCCGAAAGTAACCCATTACGTAATTTACTCATAATCCAAACTTATTAAGGGTTTAATGTTACTATTAATTACATGTTACGTTAGCCGCGTGGGGTCTTGGGTTCGATCTCCAGGTCGTCAGGAAATACTATTAAATGTTTTTCAGATTATTTCAAAATAATATGTAATAGTGTGCTCAAGCACACATTACATTGTCCGGAATCGGAATGTGCTCGAAGTGGTCATAGCCTTGCCACCTATAATGTCATGGGCCTCAGTGCCTTGTCTAATCGTGGGTGTGCTAGTATATCCACTGGACTTACGAGTTGTGGATGTGCTAGCACACCTCTGCCTACCTCTTCGGGGATAATACGCGTGAAGGTACTTTTTTTTTACTTTTTTTAAGATAACATATATGTAGATGGTTGGCAACGCATTTGCATAAACTTGTGTGTAAGTTTATGGGCAGATCATCTGGTCGTTGCTTAGTCTGTAGAGCCTTTTGTTTATGGTTTTACGGGGAGCACTGCCACCAAACCTGGGTGGGAGACCCGCGGATGAACTGAATACCCACTAAAGTCCCGTGGATGCCATCGCCTATGCTGAAGTGCCAGGATGTATCAGCTACAGGGCACCACGCGTATTGTACTAGCTGGAATCAGCTTGGAGGCAAATTATTATTATATTACTTTCCAATTAACAGTCGATTTCGTACAAAGAAAAAGTCAAACTAGTTCCAGACAACTTTCAAGCGAAAATTCGCAATGGCCAAGTCAACATTTTCGATAATTTTCGATAAAAATAAAAGTGTGTACTTTCTTTTTGTGTTGCCTGCTTGTTTTGACTGTGATTTGAAATTAAACTGTGGAAGCGAAGAAAAGCCCAGTACAGCTTCATCGGTTTTCTATGAGTGCTTGCCTGGACTCTCTGGGTTTGTGGTCGAAAGAGGGACCGACCTCCCTCTCTCCCGCAGACGAGACAGATGCATCCCGCTATAAGAATGTACGTAAAAACTAATTTAACTATCATTATCATGGCCAGAGGGGCCGAGAGGTCCCTCCTCCCGCGAATGTGACACCGGGGGTTCCACTGTAGTGAGACTGTAATATCTGCATTGGACCAGTCCGAAATGAAGACAGTAGACTCCATTAGCTTTGCTTTGCCCCTTAAGCCAATTTTTTATGGAGTATACAACATAACTTCAAAAATAAAAGTGGGCCAAATGTGGGCCTCTTAAACGAGCTCAGACAGTGTGCTATGGAAAGAACTATGCTTGGCATTTCTCTGCGAGATATGGTCCGAAATTCGGAAATCCGCAAGAGAACCAGGGTAGCCGATGTAGCTCAGAGAATCTCATCAATCAGTGGCAGGGAGCTGCTGGATGCAAGTGGCTCCTGACCGTGAACTGTGGCGCTCTGTTGGGGGAGGCCCTCGTCTATCAGTGGATGTCGCCCGACTGATGATGATAATGATGACAACACAACTTCAGAAGCTTCGCGTTATGAGCAAATAGACAACAGCGCTCCGCGGTTACACTCGTGTATCTCTCCCTAGTAGTACAATTTCCATAAATGCTGATTATTATTCATTTATTTGTTACAGAGACAATATGATCATTCTTGCCCTGCATAATTACATGCTTGTCCCAACGTTGCTGTATGGAAGTGAGAGTTGGGTATGTCAGAAAGGGCATGAAAGTAGAATTAACGCGGTCGAGATAAGGTCGTTGCGAAAAACCCTTGCCGACAGCGTTCATAATAAAGAAGTGAGAGAGAGATTAGGAATAATTGAAAGTATCTGTGTTAAAATGAGAAAGGGCATACTCCGATGGTTCGAACATGTAGAGAGAATGATGGATGTAAGGTTAACGAAACAGATATACAATGCGAATGTGGAAGAATGTAGGTACCGGGGAAGACCCAGACTAACATGCCACGATCAAATTGGTCGGTTACTGTCCGAAGGTGGTGTTCGGAGTCTTCGCAACCGACGTGTTTGTATGAAGAGAGTTATGAAAGTGGAGAAGGCAAGGCAGGTATGTAAGGATCGTGACGTGTGGCGCTTCGTTCTCTCTGTCTACCCCGTTGGGGAACTGGCGTGATGATATGTTGTTGTTGTTGTTATTGTAGCAGGAAGCCTAAAGACGAAGCTTTTTTGCTTCTAACTTAACAAATGACGGACTTCCATACTAACTTACAACCCCTACTTGACTTCCTCAAGGGTAGAATTTCTAAAATTCCTTACCAAGTGGGCGGTCTACTCACCAAATTTCATGGCCCTAAATTCAATAGTTTACGCTCGCAAATGAAAAATCCGTCAATTTTTTTTAATAGAATAGGGTAGCAACGAACTATCGGGCCTTCTTTACGACTACCGACGTCCATGAACATCCACATAATTACTATGCCGATGCGTTGCCCTCCTGAATGGGCCACCGGCCACTCACAAACCGCACGAAACGCGAACTGAAATAATGTCAATTTACGGCAGTATTATGCGAACGAGAGGTACCTCCCCGTCGTTGCATAGGATGTCATGTACTATACATTAAGCATGGCACTGCCTCTTCCTGAAACATGTCCTATGTTATTTTATGAGTTTAGATAACCAAAGGAGATCTGATCCTTTAGAATATAATAGAAAAAAAAAAATTTTTCGTATTATCTATCTATACTTACACAATCTATACTTTATAAAAAACACAAAATTTGTCTGATTGGTTTAGAAGTGTTGTTTTAGCGAGTAGACACCCACTAAGGAAAGAATTCGGGGATTTCTACCCCTAGTAAGTGAAATAGGGATTGGCATTTTGTTTTAGGTTACTTTAGAATCCGTCATTTTTGAAGTTAGAACCATGAAACTGTGCTTTAGGCTTCTGATTACACACCAATGAAAGAGTGGTTCAGCAATTATGACAATCTTAAGGACAGAGACCGGAGATACGCGGCTAAACCCGTGATCAATGAAATAAACTGAAACTCACACTATAGCACGCCTACAAGGATACTCATGTAATTCACAAATTGTCGCACTGTCAAACACATTATGACATGACATTTCGTTGTTTTTATCTACAAAAAGGTTTTAATTTGTGGATAATAATACATATAGTATAAAACAAAATAAAAATGGTGAACAAAAAAAAAGAAAATTAAATACATGAGCACAGTGGATGCAATTTTTTTAATTCGTCCCTCAGGACAGGCTAAGATCATATGACCATACAGCCTACAGTGGATGAAATGTTTGGGTTATTTTTCAGCTACGGTACCTGTAAATGATGATGATGATGAGTCATTAAATGTGTTCACAGATAAGATGCCGTTCTAAAGTATCACGTATGAATTTCTCCACAAACTGCGCTTTCTAACAATTTCACCGTTGCATAAGGTGTGATTTAGCTGATTTTTAAAATGGCTTCGATACGGCCATTTCATGAATCGACGTTTTATATCTTTGTATAAACTGATATTGTTTATTTTAATGGCTTTTCACGCTTGGTTATTGGTTTTAGAAGAGTTTTGGCTAATCAGCGTAATTGAATAGTCCTGTCAAAATTCGCGCGGTGGCCATTTTCATACAGGCTAGCGCAGGTTTAAGAGTTTACAAGTGTGTTGGCATAAGTTTTTATTTTCTGACGCGAACTTATGCTGTGAAAGCAAAGAGAAGCCCAATATATTACTACTCTCAACGGATCTCCGGAAACTCATAAACGACACGAAATGCGTCATACCTAGCTGTCACTCAGCGGCGGTATCAAGTTCGAGAGCCACCCTTTTTTCCGAGTGACCTACTACTGGTTGGCGGCGCTATTGCTCCCGCTTCTACAGTTCATTCAGCGAAGATTTTTGTGTCTTCTGGTTTAGGGAGACGATTGAGGGACAGACCCCCCTCTTTTCCCGCAGATGGGAAGAGATGCACCGGGTTGTTTATGGGCGTACTCTATAGTGATTATTTTTGGGACCGAAAAGGGGGAGACGGTCCCCCTCCCCACATTAATGAGCCGGCGCGCGTACGATGCCGCCGATAGTTGCGCTCGTTTATTGTATGGCTTATCTAAGGAGGCCGGCCTCCGTGAGAGCCAATTCCCCAGTCTCGCCTTTTATGGAAAGGGTTCGCCCGATGAACCCTAAAAGGCCTCACGAACAATACGGTTCCAGCTTTCCAATGTGTGCCATTGTTTGTGCATGTACAACTTTTTACCCAGAAATTCTCACAAGCACATTCCGGTCTTCAGCCATTCGATTGTGATCATTTATTAATAATAAGTTTCCACTTTATATGTCTCGTTTTTAACTACATTTATAACCCCGACATACTCATCACAATGTAATTTCTTTTTGGTCAGAAATTCAAATCACCAACGTAATTTGACATTTGAAAAATAAAATGGCGTCCTCTAAAAATGTAACTTTTCCTTTGACTGTAATGTACCACCAGCTACAGTTATTTTATAGTACCTAAAGGTAGAGCAAGCGAGCAATTGAAATCCTTTGACGATTACAGACGCCAGTAGAAACCCGCATTATTGTTGTCCCCTCCAGTGGGCCAGTTCTTACTATAGGCCTAAGATTAGCCCAGCTTAGTTTAGCAGCTATTCTATTAAATACTAGTTAAACGTATACAAACTATCAGTATAAGTGCCACTATTTCATTGCAACATGGACGAAATCCTGCAATCGTACATTAATCGAACGCACGTACAGTTATGAACAATAACATATACACTGGTCACATCTTCAAAAAATTATCAACAACTACTATAAAAAAATATGTATACAAAATATATACATTATTTAAAACTACGTGCTGGATATCGTCCATTAAAGGTAATTGCCACGCTGATCAGGCTGATTGGCAATAGCTGATTGGGTTTCGGACCGGCGCCACTGCTGCCTGTCGCCGATCCGATTGATGGTACTACCATTACTCGGCGCGACCGCTGTCCGGTGCTCCCGTCTACTTCACTGTCACTATGAAGCAGTCGGGACACCAAACAACCAGGTCGCTGAAGCCTCCTAGATCCTCAGAGGCTATTGCCCTTTGACGACTTTTACGTCACCCTGGGCTTGGATTGAGGGTGGGGTATCCTTAGGCCGTCGTCACACATGACGGATGAATTTGGACGAGACAACGGTCATGTTCAACGAACACGATCCCCCTAGGCCGGTCAACGTCGATGGTGCTATTCCCGAAGTCGTAGACGAATATGTCTACCTCGGGCACCTATTGCAATTATGTAGATTTAACTTCGAGAAGGAAGCCGATAGAAGGATTTAGTTGGGTTGGGCAGTATTCTGGAAGCTTCGTCACATTGTCACGTCGCCTATACAGCAAAGCTTGAAGACGAAGGTCTCCAATCAATGCGTTCTCCCAGTGATGACCTATGGGTCCGAAACAAAGTCTTCTAATTTAGGACTGGTCCGCAAATTTGCGTTAGCTAAACGAGCTATTGAACGTGCTATGTTTGGTGTTTCTCTGTCCGACAGAATTCGTAACGAAGTCATAAGGCGGAGAACTAAAGTATACGATATCACGTGACGAATAGGCTTACTGAGGTGGCAATGGGCTGGTCACACATTCCAGAGAACAGATGGCAGATAGGCCAGTAAGGTTCTGGAGTGGAGGCCGCGTTTATGAAAAAGCAGTATTGGTCGACCGTTCACCAGGTGGGAAGACGATCTCCGGCAGTAGCCGGTCTGGGATGGATGGATAGCAGGAGATCGGTCGTCTTGGCATTCATTGAAGGATGCCTATGTCCAGCAGTGGACCGATAAGAGCTGATAATGAATTAATGAAGTGCTGGATACATATTTTTACAACTGTCTTGGATACATAAATATGAGATTCGAGGTGTTTATTTTTTATTGATTTTGTATTGATGTTTTAAGTTTAGTTGCAATGCGGTTTCACGGGTGGGTCACCGGTGAACTCCATCCGTGACTATGGTTGCTGCAAAGCTTTTGAAACGTCGGGCTACATAAATAATGAAATAGACCGCGATAAAATCCATAAAAGTAATTTTATGGTAATGTCGTATACATATTTTTAATGATATAAGTTAAGATATTTTTGGAATTATGACCAGTGTATATATATTATTGCTCGTGACTGTACTTGATTTTATTTGACATATAACAGAGAATAAAAAAAAACAAAAAATACGTGCTCCAATGTCATTGTTTAATTAAATTTCACGATAAACACTATACCAATTCACCACAGTAAATTGTCACGTATACGATAAAGTTTACAAAATTTAAGTTTACAAAATTTATCTTAACAAATTCATGTTGCGAAACGTTGTCGGTACGCATATCGTTCGAAAATAGAATATACTGGATAATTCGAGAAGAATATACTAATACAATAAAACTGAAGAAGTTTTTTTTTCTTTGGAACGTGCCTGTAGAACTACATCTGATTTGAACAAAATATTTTTGTATACGAGTATGATAGGTACATTTATGAGGCTATATACCATGCCGTTACAATCAATAGGAGCAGCACGGGTGAAACCGTGGAGCGTAGGAGATTCAATCTACCCCATCATCATTACAGAGAGAGAAATTTGAACGTTGCTAGATTTCGTTTCGTGCCCTCGTCGGCATTGCAGCACGGCATTCCAAAATAGTTTACTATTAAGCTTAGGCAATATCCTTCCTACGGATACCACCGGTTATGCATATATGGCCAGGCTGTTACATATTAAAATATGTAGTTTGAAATTTCAATAGAAACTATCTGGATCAGGGGTTCCCAACCTGTGTGCCGTCAAGCGCGCCGCGAAACTTCCTACGTGCAAAACTTGGAGCCAGCGATTAAAAAACAACAAGCGCAAACGTCACATTAAGTGATGTCTTTATAATATCAGAATTCTGCATAATTGTTTGTATGTTCTACACTTGTTTCTGTCAGTGTAAATTCCATAATACATACAATCCACATATATCCAAAATTGTAATAAATAACTAAAAAAAACAAAGTCCCCCAAAGGCTAACTGTCACTTGGTGACGTTTTCTTAACATCTACTTAACGGGTTTCCTTGCAACTTGGGTAAAGGTATTTCTGAGGAAGGTTTCAGTGTAAAATTTATTCCTCGTTATTCACGGACAGGGCGGATTACTAGGTGTCTATAATTTTATAGTTTCCATATTTTCAGTATAGGTATAAAAATACAATACGGTAGTATACTTTTAGTACACAGGGGCGTCATAAACGCATAGAAAACAGTAAGTGCCTTGCGAACTAAAATTTTTTAGAAGCCTGACCTAGATTGATTTAGTAGGAGGATGCATAGCAGCCGAATTTGGCTGGCACGACCGGGTACGTCTGCCAAATAGTCATTTACTGTGTTCGTCCATTATCTTTTCGCCTTACAAGGTGCCCAATTACAATTTAACTCTGTTATGCACTTGTCCGTATGCGCTACTTCTGATTTTTGGCCACATTTGATATACATCAATATGAAGCTAACATATTCTTATTTATCTTAATGTATATACATACATTAAGATAAATAAGAATATGGTAGCTTCTCTCAGTCTCTCACCCCTACTGAAGAGACTATGCTAAATATTTTTAATCTTTTTGATCAGATGTATGCATAGTACACATAAACTGGCCGTCTCATCAAAACCTTGATGCACTCTAGATGTAGCCGGTAAATTCCTTATATATTTTTGCTATATTTTTTTGTGCTAGCCAGGTGTACGCAATGTTTTATTTATTTGCAATTATGGTATCTCCAGTATACTTTTAAAGAGAATATTACACCTGTCACATGTTCTAAATTTGAAAATACAAAAAGATGGCGGACAATTGGCGCGTTAAATTGATAATGCCATGAATTTTTTGTGCAAACAACCTTGTCCTTGTGAAATGTTCTGCGTAAAACATCTGTTGGAATTTATTGTGCATACGTTTCCTTGTTTCTTAGAATGGTGGTACATTGTTTTATTGTAGGCACTCATGTTCAGTTTTCAAAGTAGTGTTGTATTCGTTTTTCAAAGCGGGCATAGACAACTTAACGGATTGCTTTGTATAATTTTTATAAATGGCCATTAAATGGCCAGGGTTGTCCATTTAAGTTAAAATAATGCTTCTATAGGGGTGAAGCGAATATTGATTAAAACTTAGATTCAGCACAGAGTACGAATTACTCGAACAGTAGTAGAATTGTTTTAATTTGATGTCTATAATTACAATAACCTCGCTTCGCTCAAATGATTAAATTGTCTTTGATCTCATTTTATTGAACAAACGAACTTGTACTACCTGAAGTCAGGTTTCGGTGACCTTGACAACAAAGACACCAGAATTCGTATTGTCAAAATTTCGATTTTTTTTTAAGTTTTTAAGGGAGTAGGGCAACGCATCGGCAGAGTAATTATGCTGATGTTCATCGGCCTCGGTAGTCCTAAAAGGGCTCTGATTACTCATATACTTATTGTCCTCATATACTATAAATAAAAAGCCCACCTTTCTCTCCCCCCCCCCCCAACCCCCCAATTGACCACCGGCAACTCACAAACCGCACTAAACGCGACACTAAAAATGTCACTTTGCGGTGGTATGGAGTGGGCGGGAGGTACCTCCCCGGTCGTGCCGGCCCAATTCTGTTGCATATGAGGATGCATAGGAGTGTCATGCATTATGCTACCTACTCCTATGCTGCCTGCACGGCACTGCCTCTTCCTAAAAAATAATAAAAGATGAAAAACCAGAGTACTTCCTCGCATATACATAAAAAATCTCCACCAAGCTCAATAACCTAGAATCTATGCTTCAAACACCTTAGTGCAATGATCGACAAGTCATTTTTTAATGCCAAACGGTTTCCTAATGATTTGCAATTCATGTTATAGTTGAACAAGGCTGAGAGAACATAGAAAGTATGTCGTTACGTCCGGATTACTTCATGTTATAGACGGCATTACGTTTTTACATACCGCCTGCTTGTCTCTGGTTGCCTGGTATATTTATCCAATATGCAGATGCGTTGCCCACGTTCTCCTCTCCGTCCCCCAACGGGACACTGGCTACACATAAACAGCACGAAATGAGACAGCATAATTGTCGCTTTACGGCGGTATCATGTCAGCGAAAGATGTTTTCCCGGTTGTGTAGAACCAATTTGACTGAAATGAATTGCAATGCAGCACGACAGTGTATATCCGTCAAAATTTTAATTATATTAAATTTAGGATACTCAGTGTTAACGAATAAACTCTCTGAAATGGCAATGGGCTGGTCACAAACTCAGAAGAACAGATGGCGGATGGGCCATGGTTTCTGGAGTGGAGGCCACGTTTAGGAAAAGCGAAGTGTTGAACGACCGACCGTTCATCGGGTGGGAAGACGATCTCCGTGCAGAGGCCGGTTCGAGATGGATGCGAATAGCAGGAGATCGGTCGTATTGGCGTGCAATGAAAAGAGGGCTATGTCCAGCAGTGGACCGATAGGGGCTGATAATGATGAAGATGATAATGATGACTCAGTGTTACTCTCAAAAAAAATATTAGGCTATAATATGTATTTATATAAAAATCTTAAATATATACAATTTTCTAAGTTTACAAAAGATATTAAACATATTTCTGTTGTCTAGTACCTGTAACACAAGTCAAGACAAGTATTGTTATTATTGCCTATATAACATCTGTAGACAATGCCACCTAACATTTTTGCTTAGTCAGTTTTGCTTTCCTACATTTTCCTTGGTATTTTTTATCGCCAAGGCGGCGTATTTCTATGTAAACAATGTTACGGATACAAGTGAAAAAGTCTCCACCTACGATGGGACGATACACGCAGTGACAGTCGGTTAAAAACACCAACTTTACGAATACCTACAAAATTCAGAAACAAATACTGTGGAAAGACATAAAACAGCTAGTTTAGTAGACATTCTTTTATCTAATCATCCGAATAAGTCTGTTTTTTGAACCCACGACCTTTCATTCTGCCCACTCAGCGAGCCGAAGGTTATTGACCACACAAACACGTCACATATCAATAGTAAATAGGATCAGGCAAAAACAAAACAAAGCACAAATCGACGTGTCTTATCGATATCATATCTATAGATAAAATGTTACCGTAATACTTAGTATCAATCGGAGTTTTGTATGTGCCGTGCGTTAAAATGTATAATGTGAACCAGATACCTCCTATACCGGCTAGACGGAAGAATATAGAACGTGAGTCGACGATTTATTCTACTATTAAACAAATTGCGTTGAGATTTTAGGTAATTAAACAAGAAAACTACATTTCTGGAAAAAATTGGCTGCGGGATACAAAGAATAATATATAAAAAGTGATTTTGTAATTTATAGCATTCAAAAGAATGCACGTTCCATACTTGAATTCAATTTGCATTCCTTTTATAAATCTAAAAAAAGCAAAGGAAATATCGTCTTTATGCATAATATGCTGGCACTGTCAATTGTTGAATTAAACAACTGTAACATATTTTTATATATGTGTCGTCATAATTGCAAAAACGTAAGTATTTAACAAGGTAGCGCTAAAAGTTTAAATACATTTCCTTACAGTATTCTAAATCCTGACTAACGTCAAGGTAAATATTATTTTACTTTCATACCTGACCCTTTTTTTATTTTATGCATTCTCGAACAGTTCAAAATAGTGTCTAAAGACCAGGACCAGCAATATTTTGAAATTTCAATAAAAATATAACAGTCGGAAATCTCTAAAGTTGTTGGTATTTGGGACGTGTTTTTAATGGTATAACATATTAGTAACGCATGATGAATAGAATGTGGTCTGTGAATGTAATTTAATTAATACGAGAAATGCGCTGTCCACGTAAACACGGCTCATCTTTACATTCGATCAAATCAATCTTGCAAATCAAAATACTATTGCTCCCAGTCATGATCCGTTCCATGAGCCATTCATTCACGACAGCGTTCAGAGGCCATTTCAGCTACCGCGCGCGAGCCGCCCTCGACGCCAGAGACTCTGGCCATCACAATAATTGTTAAATTTGCTGTTATAAACCTTCTCATATCGGGATGCATCTCTCCCATCTGCGGGAGAGTGGGGGCTCGGACCGCTTTTCGACACCAAACCTAATCCTATCGCCCGACGAGCACTCGTAGTAGTCCGATGAAGCTGCATTAGGCTTGTCTTAGCTTCCACAGCATAGGTTCAGGTCGAGAAAAAAATACTGTCGATAACGTTAGGAACTTATCTGGTAAATAAACAGTAAATTTCCGTATCAAAGGTTCCGGTTGGAGGCGAATAATAAGAGTAATTTCTTCAGTAGGAGCCGGCCCAATTCCGCTGCAATGCGTAGTGCATTTGAATTTGGATTGGGCCTGCACGAACAGGAAAGTAAACCTTGTTCATATGACACTGCTATAAAGAGACAGCTGTACTGTCGTGTTTCGTGTGGTTTGTGATTATCCGGTTGCAATTTTTTTAGGAGAGAAGGAAAGTGGTGTAACGCACCGGCATAATAATTGTGCAGACGTTCATGGGCGTCGGTGATCGTGGACTGCGATTTCTTTTTGCCACCCATATTATAAAAAAACACTTACGTGGCAGCTAAGAGTTATGTCTTGAATATATAGTTATACTTTATAGTAATCAAACCCAAAGGTGCAACATGGCATTCAATGGTTAATTTCTTTATGGTATATTGGGAACTGTAGTATATTGTGGAGACCCATACAGTCAATATAGACAGATAAGGGATGCCAGTCGTGACGGTGATTTCTCTTGGAGAATAGAGAAGGAGGCTGGGAGACCAGTGTTTAAATTAGACGGTCGCGCTTTAGGCTTCCCTTCTCAATGTATATTATCTCTATGATCTGAACGCACTCTAAAGAAGTTATATTACCTGTGGTTATTATTTTTGGGATTGGGATAAGAATATTAATTATGTCACACAGATCTGTTGCCAGTTATGGAATTGCTGATAATTATAGCAAAACCACGCGTCTGTTGCCGGCTTAAAGATAAGCGTGGCAATGTTCATAATGGAAACAAAAGATTAGGGTCTGTGGTATTCGAAGGTCGGTGACGTCACCCGCTCGACAGGTATTACATCCTTTTTTTGTGACCAAAAAAACCGGTCGATAGGTGTTTTTTTTTTTAAATTTTATGGACATCCACCGGCGCGTTTTTTCGCCGGTAATATGAGGTTTTGGTTTTTTGTTTTGTCAATGGAGTTGGAATGCAATTCGAATTTCGAAGGACAACAACTTGTTTTATTTATGGAATCAATCGTTTACACGATTTTACTATATTGTCTATGGACATCAGATATTTAAATTCCGAATTAGGATGAGTGATGACATTTTGTTTAAGCTTGTGTTTAATGGTATTTAGTTGTCATTTCGAAGGACGATGGTTTGTTCTGCAATTCACGTATGACATTTTGTTCTTATTATATACCTGTAAAACGGCTTTACTATCAAACTGTATACCAAATTTAATAATTTTTTAGGAATTAATTTCGGTCTCTGAGGAATCTCTTGTATAAACAAATGCATAAAAAGGAATCTGTAGATATTCAACAAGATCTTGCGAATACAAGAAAAAACAATAGCTGAGTCACCGTTTGTTTTGAATTAAGAATCCAACATCATTATCAGCGCAATACCAGTCAGGTACAGGCTTCAATTGGACCTCAAGAAATCTTCACGCCTGTATAGTTAGGCGAGAGTACCATAACTTCAATTTACTTGACAACCGGCTGGCTCAGTTACTAACGTGGCGGTTAGTCTGCTTGTTACACTAGTAGCGAGTTCGAATGCCGCCCAGGTCATTGATGTTTATATATGTATTATATGTATTTTTTACTTATATGTAACAAAGATCTTAAATATATAGAATTTATTTAATATATAAGAATATTAAATACATTTCCGTTGCCTAGTACCTGCAACACAAGTCCTTCCGGTACTTAGCACAGGGCTAGGCTAACGTCGTGAGATAAGTCCATAGATATTATTATTATATTATTATCAAACGAAAAGAATATCTTAGTTATAATTTGACCTTCGACAAATGTTAGGTTATTACATTTAAATGTTAAAAAAATAACAGGTCTTTTGAAATGTCACATTTTGATATAGAATACAAAATATGAGTGCTATTTTTGTTTATGTTATCACGGATTTTATGTTTATTTGCTTATTTAATCCTAAGTGATAGTTACGCTGTCGCGCATCGTGCGGACTGTGAGTTTGCTATGGTCCATATAGAGGAGGATGAAAAGAGGAGAGGGGATGCAGATGCATGACAACAATTATAATAAATATACCTATGGGCGTCTGTGGGTTTTTGAGTTTCCGGTGGTCCATTGATTGAGGGTGACAATCATGGTCACGGGTATACCGAGATGTGCTATATGTCATTAAAAAGGTGGGGGTAAATTTGTCCCACTGCAATGTGCAGCCGTGGGGTTATTTTACTCATCACACAAGAATTCGGGATCCGAATAATAATAATAATAAAAATAATAATATCTGAGGACTTATCACACCACGTTAACATTACCCTGTGCTAAGTACCGTAAGGCCTTGTGTTACAGGTACTAGGCAACGGACAATATATTTAATTTAATATTTTTATACATTTAAAGAATATTATATATTTAAGATTTTTTATTATAAAAAACATACAATACATATAATCTAAACATCCATGAGCTAGGTGGGATTCGAACCCGCGACCACTGGCGTAACATGGGGACTAACCGCCATGATACCAACTAGACCAGCCAATCGTCAAATAGGTTGGTCCGAATACCTTGCAATGCAACAACTGTAATAAAAAAATATGATTATGTTACATACTATTAATATAAAGCTGAGGAGTGTGTTTGCTTGAACGCGCTAACCTCAGAAACTACTGGCGCGAATTGGAAAATTATTTTTGTGTTGAATAGTCCATTTACCGAGGAAGGCTCTAGTCTATATACTACTACGCTAAGACTAATGGGAGAAGAATTACACTGGTAAAGGAAATCCAAAATCAATTTTCTCCAACTCTACTGAACGGAACATATAGCCGATATGAAACACCGACGTGTTATGAAATCTACGGTCTGTGAGCATGCTGAAGTTGGCTCCTGCCATTACATTAGATTTCATAAGGCGCAAATCCTCACTAGGGAACACCGATTCCTTCCAAGGATGATCTGTGAGGTTATTGAAATTAAAAAACATCCGAATTTCAATAGAGAAGATGGCTGGGTTCTGCCCTCTGCTTGGGACTCGGTGGTGAACATAATCAAATCAAAAACTAAACATAACACCTCAAGACAGCAAGAGATACTCAGTACTGTTTGCGTTAACTTGGTACTTTTAAAAACTTGGTACATCAGGACATCTGCCATCTCAGTCCACCCGTGACCACGGTTGCTGTAAAGCTTCTGAAACGTTGGGCTACATAAATAATTTAAAAAACCGCGTTAAAATCCGTAATATTAGTTTTATTGTAATCTACTGTAATTGATTTTTATGCGATTTTTCACCCATGGATATGTCACATGGAAGAAAGAATTGTTGAAGTTGACAATCCAGCCTTTGTTTTAACAAGGGTGATTCCGGGGCGGACCACTAGTCACATTACAAAGCAAAAGAGTTCTTTGGTTTGAATCTAATCTCAGGAGCCCCTTTTGCGATTTGCAAAACTCTTTCAGTGTTAGATAGCTCTTTTATCGAGGAAGGCTATGGGCTATGTACCATAACACCACGGCTAATAGGGCCAGGGCTTGCATCGCAGGTGCTGCTAGTAATTCTAATGTCGTCCAAGACGAATTTCGGCTACAGCGGCCATCTATATTGCAAAGAGCCATCTGCGCGGGACACGTTACAGTGGGCAAGTGTGTGCCGCACGGTGTCCCACCACCGGTGAGAATCACGTTAAGCCGTCGATCCTGCGCCTGATTTCTCTCCGGTCGTTTCGGATTGCAGTCCCATCGGAACACTGCCAACTTCAAAACTCCAGACGGTTAAAATCCCAATAGCACTTTATGTATGGCCCGACCCGGGATTCGAACCCGGGAACTCACGTTCCTGAACATTACCACCACACCACGAGGCAGTTAGCGTTTGTTTGAAATTTTTACTCTCTTTTCTCACTGACTGTGCCCAGTTATTTCATTGGTAACAAAGCTATAGGCAATACAAATATAGCAGGTGAAACCGCGAGACGCTGTTTATACATTTGGGCCGGTGTAGAACCAGTTATATAAGGCTCTTGTCCCACTGGGCTAAGTGGGTCAGCGGTGGAATGCCGCTCCGCGGGCCGCTCCCAGCGCTACGATCAAGTTCGAAATTTTGTGCGTCGCGGAAATCCATATAATTTTTTTTTATACTACGACATGGGGACAAACGATAAATCAGAGTCTTTCAACGACTACCGATGCCCATGAACATCAGCATAATTATGCCCATGCGTTGCCCACGCCTTCCCCCACTCCCAGTGGGCCACCGGCTACTCTCAAACCACTCGAAGCACGACACCGGGAGTGTTACTTTGCGGCGGTATCAAGTAAGCGAGAGGTACCTCCCCGGTCGTGCCGGCCCAATTCCGTTGCATAGGAGTAAACTTAAAAGAATTTTTCAAATCGATGCAGTACCTTCGGAGCCTATTCAATGCAGAACAGACAAACAATCAAATGATTCGTTTTTATAATATTAAGTACAGTTGAGCCATTAAAAAACCAGACATTAAAATATATATATATATATATATATATATATATATATTAGTACGTGGAGATAAATATGTGATATGTGGAATATGTGGCGCTCCGTCCTCTTAGTCCACCCCTGGGTTCGACGGGAATGATTTTTTTTTAATAGCATAAGGGGGCAAACGAATAATCGGAGCCTTTCGATGACTACCGGCACCCATCGACATTCGCATGGTTCCTACGCAGATGCGTTGCCCTCCTATCATCCCCCTCCCCAATGGGTCACCGGCTACCGTGCTGCCGTAAGAAGAATGTCCCATCCATTTTTTTTTGCTCGACGTAGACTAATTAATTTTTTTTTGCTCGACGTAGACTAATTAATTTTTTTTTGCTCGACGTAGACTAATTAATTTTTTTTTGCTCGACGTAGACTAATTTGCAATTTGAAAACCGTCACAGTTCTCGATTATGTGGAGATGATTGCAGAAATATAATATTTTAATATGATATGCTTTACATTTTATTATTTTAACTAGATAATGAGTACAAGTAACTCTTACACATATACATCTAGTGATAATCTTTGACAAATTATAATTAATATACATCAGGACAACAGTGGAGCAACCTTTGGCACATGATACGGCCGTAAAGTGACGTTTCGAGTTTCGCGCGGTTTATGACAGTCAGCCGCCGGCCCATTGCAGTGGGGGGAGGGCGCCGGAGACGTGTGCCTGACATTTCAGTAGTTTTAGCGTATTAGAATGTCAAACATACATGCAAGGTTTCACATTTTAAAAGTGAATAGTGTTCAATATAAATAAGATTAGTGAAGTTTTACATATAAAAGACGATCTGGTGGCTCAGTTGGTAACGTGGCGGTTAGTCCGCGTGTTACGCCAGAGGTCGCGGGCTCGAATCCCGCCCAGGTCATGTATATGTACATCTGTGTTCTATGTATTTCTATTATAAGAATCTTAAATGTATGAGATGACTTAAATTTATTAAAATATTATGTTAAGATAATGTCCGTTGTCTAGTTCCTGTAACACAAGTCCTTACGGTACTTAGCACAGGACTGGGCTAACGCGGTGTGTGTTTTCTCAAGGTGGACGAATACAATTATGGCGGGAAAGTAAGTACAGATAGAATACTTTCCAAAGATAATAGAACACAACTTAAAATGGCGAGAGTAGATATTGATTGAATGATTCAATGAATTACTCTTGACGAATACGATGCAAACTTTCGCGTTTGGCGATAGTAAGAGGCAGCGCCATGCTGCATTGCAGCTGAATTGGGCCTGCCCCGGGGAAGTACCTCTCGCTCACAAAAGTGCATTGTGAGTTTGCGGTGGTCCGTTGAGGGGTAGAGGCAAGGAGGGCATGTAGATGCATGACAAGAATTATAATACAGGTAACTATAGGCGACGGTGGGTGTTGGAGTTCCCGGTTGAATTTAGGATAATATTTGTATAACAGTTATGCGGATGTGTGTGGGCGCCGGTAGTCATCAAATTACTCCAAGTGCTATATGAATGTCGATGATCTACGTTATTATTATATATAACGCCTTTCCAATCCATTGGTCCACGGGAAATTAACAACCGCATAAAACGCGACAGTACACTTCGCGGACCCATTCATGGTCCTCGTCCTGAGGCATTCCTTCACGTCAGCGCCGAGATCATTTTATCTACCGCGCACGAGCTGCCCCCGACGTCAGAGTCGGATGAGGGACCCCGCGGTCTCTCTGGCCATGATAACAACAGTTAAATTAGCTATTATGAACATTCTCATATCGGGATGCATCTCTCCCATCTGCGGGAGAGGGGGTGGTCGGTCCCTCTTTCGACCCCAAACCTAGTCTCGTCACGGCGAGCACTCATAGCAATCCAAAGGATGCTGCATCCACAGCATAAGAAGTATGCGGTAAATACCTAGAGAAACCTCCCCGGTGACCCCTTACACTTAATACATATGTATTCATTACTAACAAGAGAAAGTTCTAGTTGTTAAGATGTTTGGCGTAGAAAGCAAAGATATGAATAGATCTACTTTCGTAGAATAATCGGCATTATGTAAACATGTTAAATTCTCCATTGTAAGTGCAATTAGCCGAGTGTAATTGTAGTAATCTCGTGTATTCATGATTATTACTTCACTTGCAGAGTCTCCCGGTTTTAATCGTGTTACTCCATAGCGTGGAAATATATAGAAATATTTTTTTGACTGCCCTACGCTGACGGAAGTGTCCAGTGCAGCTTTATCGGTTGCTATAGGACACGCCGGGAGGTCTAGGTGAGATTGTGGTCGATAGAGGGACGGACCCCCGCAGATGGATAGGACGCATCCCAATAGTTATTTAAGATCATCTGAAGTATCTTGGTCGATGGGACCAGGTCCCATCGCCTCCCCCTATCCACCGAGAGAGGCTATAGCTAAAACCTTCCTCTAAAAATGGGATATCCAATGCCAAAATGATTTTGCAAAACTAATTGTCATTCGTTTCTGAGATTAGCACGTCCAATCATACTGTTGAATTTATGAAAATGCTAGCAGAGCTTTGCCGTCCCCCCCCCCCCATATCTGTCACATTATCGTAGCGTCATGGTATATAAATGTCCCCTTGAATGTAACTATGATCACGAAATTAATTTTACCAACCCGCCACGTAGTTCCAGAGATGAGCGGGGTGCAAACAGGCATCGGTATCACGCGGATGTTACTGGGTCACCAGATCTTTTGTAGTATACGGGACAAACGATCAATAGGAGCCTTTCAACGACAACCGACGCCAATGAACATCAGCATAGTTATGCCGATACGTTGCCCTCCTTTTCAGCACCCCCCCCCCCCCCAAATAAGCCATCCTGGCTCCAATCACTTGTCCCGCTATGCTGCCAAATAATTTCAACACTGCGGCCTACTGAGTGTGCACATGTTAGCTCAGTCAAGGGCGATAGATAAGAAGACTGCTTGTGTCAATACGAGACTGAAGGATGGGAGTATACATCTCGATATTCCGACTAGCTGTGCTTCGCGGTTTTACATGCGTAAAATCCGCTTAAGTGAGTAAGGTCCGTTATTTTTTAAGGATAAAAAGTGGAGTTCTTCAGACGGATTTATTTGATTGTTTAACTGGCCCGACGTATCAGAAGTACCACGGTTGCAGTAAAGCTTCCGAAATGCCGGCATAGTTAAATAATTAAATAAACTACGACAAAATCCGTAAAAGTCGTTTTATTGTAATAAATAGTAGAATAATTATTATATATTTTTTTATAGTATAGGAGTGCAAACGAGTAATCAGTGCCTTTTACGACTACACATCTATTAATATGCTGATGCGTTGCACTTCTTTCCCTCTCAGTGGGCCACTGACTGCTCAGAAACCCCACGAAACTCGACACCGAGGGTGCAACTTACGGCTGACAATGATGATGATAGCCGCCTTATTCTTCAGTAACAGACGGTATGAAACACGAAAAAATTCGATATTTCATTCTCATAATTCAAATCTATAACTTTTTTTTTTTTTTTTGGAGGGACCTACTACTGATTGGCGGCGCTTGTCCAGCCTTAACAGTTCGACTGATTACGGAAGACTTTTGTCTTCAGGTTCTAGGTAGACGATAGGGGGACAGACCCCCTCCTTTTCCGCAGTTGGGAAGATGCAAACCGGATTTTTTGTGGACATTACCCTATAGTAATTATTTTGGGACTGAAAAGGGGGAAGCGGTCCCCCTAACCACGCTAGTGGGGCGGCGCGCGCACGATGCCGTTTAATGTTTCGGGACGTGTATAAGGATAGTTGAGCTCGTCTTTCGGTTTGGCTTGTCAGAGGAGGCCGGCCTCCTCCCCCACCCTCTGACGGGTGGGGTGGCGCTTCAAATCGGCTAGAAGCCGTGATCATAATTCAAATCTATAACGTGTTCATTAAATCGTAGTGTGAATGCAGGCCTGTGTTACACGATTGATCTTATGTATAAAATGCTCGTGTTAAGAAAGAAAGAAAGAAAAGACGTTTATTTGATCACAAACAAGAGACATACGCGAACACTTCACATACAAATATAATAAAAGTATAAAATAAAATTAGCACCAATATAAAAGTGTGCCTCTCGGATGCGCCAAATTGGTTTACTTCTGCATAAGTCAGGTGAACACGATAAACGCGGCACATGACACCGGTTTTCAACCAAACCATCCATCGAGTGCGTCCACAGCTGCTGAGCATTAAATAAACACATACCATAAAAAAAAGAAAAGAAAAAGTACGTACTGTTTCACACGAACAATAATAAAAAAAAAGCAAAGAAAGACAAAAATGTTACTAAACAGTTGAAATGAATTAAAGTATACAGCCGACACAAAACAATTGGGACGAATAAATTTACAAAGGTACACATAATACTCACATGCACATAGATACATACACACATACGAACACATATAGGCATATTTCTATATGATGGATATATTCCCGGCTACATCCAGCCTGCGTTGTTAGTTACCTTAATCCTACGATACAGATTTACCGATTGTTACCAAATTTTATATACGCATTCAGTAGGTATCAGAATCGGCTACTATCTATTTTTCATACCACTTAGTTAACAAGGTGCACCAAATACCGAACCGGTCAGCTAGTATTCTTATAGAATCCTATTCCATTCTACTCGCTATTAGGAAAAATCGGAAAGACCAATCATGCCAAAATAGTTTTGTTTATCCAACCTAATAATTTTGGAAGCTAGCTTAAAACGCAGCCGCCTAAGGGGAAAGAGATAGCAACTCTTTCTCTCTTTTTCGTTCATATCTCTCTGCGCAATCCTCATGCAAGATTAGTATAGAATTGAATAGAAGTACTTTATTGAGTATGTTAAAATGATATATACTGTTACACGTCAACAAATACTACAACATTATTCACCAGCGGATACTTAATTAACTAACAATTACACATAAGATATAAGGCACATACTTTAGGACATTAGAGAAGGCGTACATTCAACCAATGCCTATTTAAATTTACCAAAAGATTTAGTAATTAAATTAAATTCTTAAAAATAACTTGGGGATGCGCCGGAAAATACACAACAATGTATCTATCATAATGCCTCAAAACTTGACCACTAATCCGTAGGCATAATAATCCCGGTTATCTATGGTCCCTCAATAATTAGATAGACAAAGATCGAATCATCCTTCTCTATTTACCAAGATGGCCACTCGCTACGGCATTCATACTCTGTCTATATTCTCTATGGTGCAAACACTATACCTGTTAGCAGGATTACCAACGCGTGTCACATCAGAAGTAACATAATCGGAATTTATAAATGGGTACAATGGAACAAAGACATTGTTGAAACAACAGTCACGTGGGACGACGCTTTAGTACGACAATGTAGTCTTGCTATCTTGTGGCTAATATTACAATTAGAAATGCTTGGTAATTATGCGGATGTCTATGGGCGTCGGTATTTGTCAAAAGGCCGGTAACTCGTTTTAACCCCGTGCGTTTCCGAAATATTTGCATCTTTACTGGCAATAAATACTTTTTGACTTCCGAGGGTAAAATTGTAAAAAAAAACTGGGATAATAGAATTCAGTCAAACATTTAAACGATTTTTGTATCACCCGCTCGCGGTGGAAGGGGGGAAGCTCTCAGTCATAACAGCTCAACGAGCTTTTCCAGCCCTACAATTTTTTTATCAACGGCAAACGAGCAAGCGGCGCCTTCTGATGACTACCGACGTCCATGGACATTCGCCTGATTGTTACGCAGATGCGCTGCCCTCATACCATCATCCACTCTCCAATGGGCCACCGGCTGCTCACAAACCGCACGAAACGGCGCAACAGTTTACGCCGGTATCAAGTGACCGAGACTTCCCCGGACGTGCCGGCCTAATTCCGTTGCATAGGAGGATGTAGTGTCATGCACCATGCATGGCACTACCTCTTTCTATGCAGCATGGCACCGCCTCTTCCAGAAAACGATTATGCGAGGCCTACTTCAGCCGCCGCGCGTGAGCGTCTTCCTCGTTGGAGACGGAGGCGGTCCCGGTCCCTTTGGCCAAAATAACAATAGTTGCTAAAGTACCTACAGGAGCCTCAGTGGTCTAGCGCTACGGACTCCCACTCGGGTAGTTCAGGTTCGATCCCGGCCATGTACGAATGATTTTTTTTAACTTAAGTACATTTTTTCAGCGCTCATATGGTGAGGGGAAACATCGCGATTAAACCCGGATTCGTGTAATCGAATTCGACCTAATCTAGAATTGGGCTTAGTTTCCCTTCTGGGTTACAGAGGCCAGACGGCAGTCGCTCCGTGTAGAAACTGGCGCCCTCGTCAATTCCCCTAGGTTAGGTAGCCCTACCCCGATATCAAATCATATAGAAACGGGATGAAGCCAGTAAGGAGGACTTTAGGTAACCCTAAATAACTATCGGGATACATACTTCCCATCTGCGGGAAAGGAGGGCCTGTCCCGCTATCGACCATAATAACACCTAGACCCGACTCCCGACGTGTCCTATGATGCTGCACTGAACATTTCCGTCAGCATGGTCACAAAATGATTCTTCTTCGCTGCTACGGCTTACTGATACCATCCATAGGAGAGCATAATTATTCTGATGTTTATGCCGTCGTTAGTCGTTGAAAGGCTCCGATCGCTCGTTTGTCCCCCCTATGCTATAAAAAAGTGAACATTTGAAACGTTAGCTTGTAGTCATAAAGGTACAACATGGAAAACAAAAACTACAAGATATAATAAGTACTCTTGCTTGGAGCAACTAAATAATTATAATTCTTCGGGTATTTTTAATAACTTGCGACGTGTCATCTGTCATCTAGGTTCACCCGTGACCATGGTCGTAAAGGTTCTGAAACGTCGGGATAGTTAAATAATTAAATAACCTTAAAATCAGGCAAACTTTATTGTAAGGGAACATAACTAAACATTTGCGTAAACTTAAGACATCAATACAATAATTGTCTAGGATATGATATAGAATATACTACAATGTACGTTCAAAGCGACGATTAATCATCAGAAACTAGATCGTTAGTCAACAGCCCGGTACATCTCTTCCCATCTGCGGGAAAGGAGAGAGGTCTGTCCCCCTAAACCAGAAGACACAAAATTCTTCGCTAGTCAGTAGTAGATCCCTCCGAGTAAAAAAAAAAATTGTCAGTCGATGTTCTGCTCACGAGTATAAAGTAAAAAGACCGGCAAAGTGTGAGACGAACTCGCCAACCAATGGTTTATACTAACGCGAGATACAAGCATTACAATTTGTATAAGTTGAGAAACTGATATTTGCGGGAGCCTGCACACGTGTACTTTCTATGAAAAAAACAACATATTTAAGTTTGTAGTGGTTATTGAATCATACGAGCAATTTTATGTATTTGTCGTTATAGCGCCAGCGGATATACATCATCTGTGAAAATTTCAAATTGTGTGTCTACCACGATTTTAATAAGAGGTGGTGGCGTGCTGCATTACTGCTGAATTGGGCCGGCCCCGTTGAGGTACCTCTCGTTAACACGAAATAATCAGCGCATAGTGACGTCTTCGATGTCTCGAGATCCAGCTTGGTGACAAACAGGCAGACGGACAGCGGAATCTTAGTAATACCCCTTGGGTACGGATCCCTCAATATGGTCTTTTTATAAGTATAATTTATGTCAACACAAGTGTATTACCACCGCTGCGCATGCGCCGGATGGAAATTTGAATACAATATCAACAAACGTAATGAAGATTCCTATCTTAAGTTTTTCATCTTCCTTGATATGCTACGAATAGAATTATACAGCTTTTATTAATAGTGACAATGCTGCTTGGCAGCCAAATTGGGGCAGCACGGAGTCTCGCTCACAGGATGTCACCGTAAAGTGATATTTGTAAGAGGTAGTGCCCATGCATGGTGCATGTCACTACATCCTCCTATGCAACGGACTTGGGTCCGGACCGTCGACGATGACGAAGAATTTAAATACATCCGTTTATTAAAAGGTATAATTATTGCAGTTGTTACATTACAACTGCAATAACACATCGCATGCAACGGGATTATTCTTAATACCTACAATTTACAATCGACGATCAGATCAATCTATTTAAGGAAGTTATTATCAGAAGCTTGAGATAGAACTAAAATGTTTCTTTATAAATATTGAACGAATCATTGTTTTTATCTCGCTCCCTCGTTGTGCATATAACAAGTATGTCTGCGGTGTTAAATCACGTTTGTTACGTGAAGCGTAATCACGATCGGTCACGGTGTACCACAAGGTCGTTTACTTAGTCTCCTGCTCTACTGTGAATATATAAGAAATCGTTTAGTCTTTGTATTCACAAAGTTGATTGTTTGTCGTTACTTTTTCAAATCAACAACATGAACAATTATGTTACACAATGCATACGTCGCTACTTGTCGCGTATGTATAATAATTTTAATAAGGCAAGTGACACATTGTTATGTATAACATTTTGACAAGTAAATAAATACCTGCCTTTCTGCCTATTTTTTCGGATCACGTATTAAAAAAGAAACATAAAGGCATTCGGTAGGTACTTAAAGTTTAGTTATGAAAATATGCACTTAGTGGGACTCAGTGTCACTGCAACATTGCAGCTGATTCTGGCTGGTATGACAAAGACGGAACCGATCGCTCACATGCTACCACCTTAATGGGCTAATCTGGTGGTTTGTGACTAGAGGATAGGGCGAGGTAGGGCTGAACGCCGAAATTTCATAATTGAATACATTTTAAGGTCACTGGGACTTAAAAGGTCGAAAGACGAATTGTGATTTAAAAAGTCACAAGGGACAATTGACAATGGACGTTACCTGAATATAAATGTGTGACAAATAGTCAAGTGTTGTACAACAATGATTTCGTCATAACTAACTTGCTCAGGGCTTAGCTCTGCTTGCCAAAGATCCATTGTCGGATATGACTCGTAATAAAATCCGTAGACAAACATGAAGTTTGGGAATGAACTAGTCACGTCTTAATCCCAGTGTTCTTAATCCTATTATAAGATACTTAAAATCAATAGAAAGATATCCCATCACGGATATTTTAAGTAAGACTTCTTTACGCACGCTTCACTTTTTTGTAGTATAGGGGGAGAAACGAGAAATAGGAGCCTTTCGACGACTACCGACGCCCATGAACTTCAGCATAATTATGCCGATGCGTTGCACTCCCTTTCACATCCCCCAATGGGCCACCGGCTGGTCACAAACCACACGAAATGCGACACCGTTTGTGTCACTTTACGGCGGTCTCAAATGACTGAGAGGTACCGCCCCTGTCGTGCTGGCGCGATAACTTTGCATAGTAGTACGTAGTGTCATGCACCATGCATGGCACTACGTCCTATGCAGCATGGCACTACCTCTTACAAAAAATTTGAGAGGTATTACGACGAGGTTTTTATGAGGACCAGGCAGAAGTGGACAGGAGGGAGTCTCTATATACGTTGATGAAGATAGAAAGAGAGAGACTTAAGTTATGTATATTAATGCAGGGGTGAGAGGGACGTGCGAACACACATTTTATTTTTCACTTTCTCTCATGGTCAGTGCATGAAATAAAAATAAGTTTGTATTAAGTTTTACTTCGGTCGTATGCATTCATTATTTAACACAAGTGATCTAAGGTCGTATGGCTAACACATGTTCTTGTTATAAGTTATCCACATGTGTACAGATCCTCCTCAAACTCTGCCCTGTTTTTGATTATGAATGAAATAGTACATTCCAATATTTATCTTTCTTGTTTTTGTAAACAAAAAAAACAGTCTTTTATTTTCCAAGTCAGTTATTTATTATTTTAACTACGCTCTTCAGCTATACAATGGAAATTTTCACAGCATATGACGATCAGAGATATCTGTTGCCGCTATAACAAATATAAAAAAAAAACAGAATGAATAAGTTATTTATGAGAGCCATAGATAAACGCGATTTTTTATTGCTTTTCATAGATGACGGTACGGAATCCTTCATGCACGTCCCCGACTCACAATTGGCCGGTTTTTTCGTTTAACATCTATCTTTGTCTTGGCGTATCATTTTCGCCCGGTTTCGGTTAAATTTGATGCAGGTTCTGTCATTTAAACTGAGCCCTTGAGAATATATAAAATAGGGGTGCTATGGGCGAACCTCAGGACATTAACTTGAGAAGATTAAAAAAATGCTTTCATTTTCATAATTAATTTATATATATCTTGATGAGAATATAATAGCATAACAAAATTAGAGTGTATCCAAATATTTTGAGCATGGTGGCAAAATGTCCTGAGACATTATAGAAAAATTAAAAAATAAACCTTGTGGTCGATGGTATTCAAATGACATCACCGTTCGCGCGTCTACGTGACTTGGTGGTTAAATTACACACATACTCGACATCTTTCAAGCGAAAGAGATAGGTATATATATTCCTTTCCGATTATTTATACCATTCATGAACCCGTGTGGCTCTTATGTTAATACAATAAATAGATGTATTTGACTGACTGTGTCGTGGTTTTGGTGGCAGGCATTTTAGCAAGAGGTAGTGCCATGCTGTATTGCAGCCGAATTGTGACATCACCGATGATAGATCTCGCCCACATAGTTTTGTTGACTCAACCAATTCGGTGTCGCGTTTCGTGCGGTTTTTGAGTAGCCGGTGGCCCATTGTAGAGTAGGTGGAAAGGATGTCTATGGGCGTTCCTGGGCGTCGCCGGTATAAAAGGGCGTGAGTGACTAACTACTCGTTTACCCCCAATTATATAAAAAGTGTTCAGTCGCGAAGTCCCAGATTCGGCAAACGCCCAGTAACGTTTCTAGTGATATTCTCCACTTGTATTATGAACACAGCTGCCGTTGTTCCTAAAGAGTTCTTTATAGCGTTGGGGGGCAAACGGGAATCCGCACAGATGTGCAAATGCGTTGCTCACCCCGTCCCCCCAAACAGGCCAGCGGATAATCACAAACCGCATGAACGTGTCACACTGTGATGGCACTGTGTAAGAGAATGAACACTACCTTTCAAGTGCCAAGTCTTAATCATGCTCTTAGCCAGCAATTTTATATAGTATAGGGGGACATACGAGCAATCGGGACCTTCTTACGACTATCGACGCACATGACAACGTCCTTGGTCGTACCGGAACAATTCCGCCGCAATGCAGCATGGCACTACCTCCTACTAAAGTAGCAATTGAATAAGTAAGAAGGTTTGACATGTACGTCTAATGGCTGCGGCTGACCTTGGGTTTAATAGCTTGTCGTTTAGGTACAGACACAACTGTGTAGGTGCTAATGGCAAAAGACCGATGATCCATTTAACAATCGCTACTGGGGACTTGTCTTTGAGTCTTAACAGACTGCGTTAGAAGAAAATATTTGGTGCGCTCGCGTTGCTGTTAGTCGCTCGCTTTACCGAAAATCGCTCGCGTTACCGCGAGTCGGTTACGTTACTGAGAGCCGCTCGCGTAGCCGAGAGTCGTTTGCGGTACCGAGAGACTGAGAATCGCTCGCGTTACCGCGAGTCGGTTGCGTTACTGAGAGTCGCTCGCTTAGCCGAGAGTTGTTCGCGGTACCGAGAGACTGAGAAACGCTCGCGTTACCGCGAGTCGGTTGCGTTACTGAGAGTCGCTCGCTTAGCCGAGAGTCGTTCGCGGTACCGAGAGACTGAGAATCCTTCGCGTTACCAAGAGTCGCTCGCGTTATCGAAAGTCGCTCGCGTTATCGAAAGTCGCTCGCGTTATCGAAAGTCGCTCGCGTTATCGAAAGTCGCTCGCGTTATCGAAAGTCGCTCGCGTTACCTAGAATCGGTCGCGTTACCAAGAGTCGCTCGCGTTATCGAAAGTCGCTCGCGTTATCGGAAGTCGCTCGCGTTACCTAGAATCGGTCGCGTTACCGAGAGTCGCTCGCGTTACCGAGAGTCGCTCGCGTTACCGAGAATCGCTCGCGTTAGCAAGAGTCGCTCGAATTACCGAGTGTCGCTCGCATTATCGGGAGCCACGCGTGTTACCAAGAGTCGCTCGCGTCACTAACAGTCACTCGCTTCTCCAAGTCCTTTAACGCGTTAGCTTGTCTTTGTCTTCTCCACAATACGCATACTCACAAAACGCGACAATGAAGTCGTCATTGCGAGGCTCTCGTGCGTGTCAATTCGGCTACAATGCAGCATGACACTGCCTAGTCCATCAATCACCTTCGCGTGACTGCGAACTAGGAAGTCCAGGGTTCGAGTCCAATTTCAATTAATCCAATGCTACTCAGCGTTCACACGACCTTACATGACATACCAACAGCCGATAGGTTTATTATGTAATTTTTTTTATATCGATTGTATGGCTAAAGGTTACACCAACGATTATTCTGTATTTCGGACATTGTTCGATTGATTTTTTATATCATATTAGCAGTCCGGTTTCGCACGGATATTTAACAAAACATGCCAAAAATTAATTACAAAGATTATGAGTATTAAATTTCGACATCGTAAACAATACTCGTTACAACGACAACAAATTCAATTTATGACAGAATGACGTCACACGGGACAGCTAGTTAGTTGTCCAATAATTTATGCATTTATTTATACGAGAAGCCGAACTTGTCGGCATAAGTGAGAGACACATGTACCAACATAACGCCACAAAAAAAAAATCGAAATTCGAAAATAGCTAGCGCGCACAAATTCAAAATTCGCTATTCTTTTTGAACAAACCGAGCGCAAGGATTTACTTCGATATTATTTTCACACTTTGGTTACATTATCACAGTTATCATAAGACCTCTGAGGTTTTAGAAATGTAACGTAGCATTTGTTCATCAGTGATCATGTAGGATTCTAACTTCAGAGCCTACTCCGTGCAAACAAACAAACAAACAATCAAATGTTTCCGCTTTCCATTCCTCTACAATGGGCCACCGGCTACTCACAAGCCATATATATATATATATATATATATATATATATATATATATCATGTGACCTACGTTTCACCTCCCCGATCGTGCCGGCCCAATTAGGCTGCAATGCATGGCACTACCTCTTACTCTTACAGTTAATAACATGCCGTTAACTGTTCCCCAATTGAACCAACGAAGCGTGAAGGCCACTAGCACGATTAAAACGCAAACAAGTTTATTCTCGCTTACGTAACACTGGCGTGAAGAGACGGCTATGCCGTCACGATTCGTGTAGGCCGTGAGTCCGCTTGGCCCTATGGTTGGTGATCTAAAATGTGACATTTTATATTTGATGATGAATCTGTGTGTTGAAATGAATGATGAATGGAGTTCTTGGATGATGAAAGAAGGTATGTATGTGCGTGGGGGCTGTTGCACATCTGTGAAGATATTTACACAGTGTGTATTGTGATGACGGCTGTGACAGCTGATGCCTGTAAGACACACGCATTAGCCAGCAGGGCCCCGCAGGCCATGACATGAGGACACCTTGGATGTGAACCTCTGTGATGTGTCTTCATATCATAGCTTGCTCTTAGGATGGTCACACAGCCCTCCATAATCAACCTTTTTTTTCTTCACGCGGGGATACGCATTTACGCGCCTTTACCGGCCCTGAGTGGGGTCCAGTGGTGTGCGGGACTCGCGGCACATGATAGTGCCGAATACCCACAAAAACCACCGCGAGTGCCATCAGTGCAACCCTTGGTGAGGTGCCCCGGAACAACAATATCAGGGCACCTCGACGGCTAGTCAGCCCCCTAAGGGACCAACTCCACCTCCACAGATAGGGTTGCCCAGCACTACAGGACAACCCCACCGAATTTGGGACAGTACGATGGGGAGAGGTTCCATCCTCGCCCCTTGCCCTTAGGTCCCCTGTTCTTATAAGAGGGGTACCGAGAACGATTCCTCCTCCTGATCTTTAAGCCCCCTCTTCTTATAAGAGGGGTGCAAAGTTCACCCTCGTTTCAATCAAATCAACCCCAACATAAAGCCACGACAACGCTTGAACCATGGCGGGGCTCCATATATCAACATGACGTAACGCATCAACACATATAAGAATAAAACGGGGGAGTCCGGGGAGGGGGATTAAGGGCTCGAGGAAGAAGATTAAATAAAAATTACTTCGATTAAACCAACTCTCGTCAGACCCCATACTAAATTCTAGATAAATACAATACACGAATGAATACTGTTTGCTGATAATGAGTATGTTGATTGGAAACTAAATAAGACGGAAGCCAACACGCTCCCACGGGAACCACGGAATGCCAAAAGTGAGTTTCGTCGCTCCGTTGAACAGCGGTTAACATACGTAAGACAAATAACAATGGTGCAAATCGAAAGGAAATACTGCAAACTCACAAGGCGAACCAAACGGGACCACACAGTCGCTTTGTGCACATTAAATTGGGTGTCACCTTCATGATCGGGTCAGTCCAAATCCAACACAGCCCTACTTTTTATAGTATAGGGGGACAAACGGGAAATCGGTGCCCGTCCACGACTACCCAAGCCTTTTTTACGCCGAATACTCGCCCTCTTTTTCACCTCGTCTCAAAAGGCCACAAACCGCTCGAAACTCTACACCGTAGATATAACAGATATCACTTTACGAAATCAGGGATCCCCGAGGTACCTCCCCTGTCGTGCCTTCAAAACATTGCCTTTTTTTGAGCAAATCGTCAAAAAAGAAACAAATCTTCAAGTTATTTAACGTTACTCAAACCGTTTTAATTGCAAAGATTATTAGGTATTTTGAACTAATCGAGCGCGCCATCTAGCGTGAAGCCAAGGTTAGTTGCGCAACCGAGACCAAACGTGTTAGACAAGCGTTGTGTTCTCTTCGGGCCCGAACTTATGAGGACGCGAGAAGTCCAATACAGCCTCATTGCTGTAAGTGAGTCGGGCGATGAGACTGTAGAAATAATATGGATATATAATAACATAGAGGGAAGCCTAAAACGCGGCAGTTAAAGTCGAAAGCGACAGCAAATACAGTACATACACCCTCTGTCTCTCTTTTTTCATCCATTACCCTCTGCTCTCTTTATTCATCCTTTACTCTGCGCGATGCGCAGGCGAGATTAGATAGACAAATATAGTACTACTTCTTCTCTATTCTCCAAAACGACCAGTCGCTGTTTATAGCATCCCTCTCTATATACTATTATCTCTATTGATGAGACTAGGATCGAAAGGGAAACCAAATCTCTCTCCCGCGCGATGGTAGAGATGCATCCCGATATAGTGTCTGTAATAGCTATTACTATCATGGTCACAAGTTAGGGGCTTCAATAGACAGTAATCATTAGATGATTTGATCAAATTGTGCTCAAAAAAAGTTACTTAACATAAGAACACGAAATAAAATATAAATTGATACTAAAGTGGCGGTAATATACATTATGTTACCTTTCTAAATTGGACAGAGCCAGCAAAATATGCACGTATGCATATAGCCTCTTATGTAATTAAGCAGACACATAAAAAAACACTTCTCATTTTTTACACATAAGTTGTAGCTAACTAAATAAAATGGAGCCGGAATTAGCATATTTAACATGTTAAAGGTTAACGGGTTAGACTAGAGGTTTTTTGGCGCCAACTTTATGTCAAATTATGAATATCATTAATTTCAGATGATTACGTATGTATATGTCGTGGTCGTATTTGTATAAGTCGCCATATAACATTACGGCAAGCCATTTTCAAAAACAGAGGTCGTTGAAAGGCTATGATTGCTTGTTTGTCCCACTATACTGTAAAAAAAGTGAAGTATACTATAATATATATATATGTATATATATATATTGATGATCCGCCCTTTTGCCCGTGTAATGAAAAAACTCGTAAAGTTAAAGTTCCCAAGGTTCATCAGAGATAATTGTGAAGATGCTAATTTAACCAGTCTCAGATTGTTAAAATGTAAATAAAACTATACTCAACACAATCAAAACAAGTTTTTATAATCATTACTATGCAAATGCGAATCTGTATTCCGCCATGTTTAATGTTGCCGGCAACTAGTTGTCATTTGTAAGCAAAATGGCGGCTCACGTGACATATGCTAGTTACGGAGTGTATAGATATAGGAGAACCAACTCATATGGAGTTTAGATTCAAGTGTCAAAAGCAGTAAATCATCTTCACTTTCATACACGGACACCTTACAAATTTCAAACATGTAGTTGGTACTCATAATATCCGAGTTAAACGTCTGTTACATACGGATGGACACAGGGACATTACAAAACTGTATAGTTTTGTAATATATAAAACTATACACAAAGAGACACCGCTATAAGTAAATTAAGTACACGCTTGCGTAAAACTGCATTGTGATGAATTCGGACCCGCACCACCACATGGCGAGACCTTTCTTCAAATTCATCTTCATCATCCGGAAGACGTCCACTGCTGGACATAGGCCTCGCTCTTACGGCCATAGGTCACGATCACGAGCCTGCAAGTCTTCCGAGGCGGGGCCGCCTTTCTTCCCCAGCGGTTATCGGTTCCCAATTTCAGCTTTCTGATTCTCTGAGCTATGTCGGTTACCCTAGCTCTTCAGTTAGCTTACTTTATACTTCCTTAAAAATACAGCTTTGAAGCCACGTTTAGTATAGTGTGTAAGTAGCCGTTGGCCCATTGTGGGGAAGATGGACAGAGGGGAACGCGCATAACCTCTATTCGGTTCTTTATGGGCGTCGGTGGCCATCAAAAGCACTACATTTCGTGTAAGTGACGGTGACGGGAAGGGATAAAAGGCAACGGACATAACCTCTATGCGGATGTCTACGGACGCTGATATGGGCACTGTTCGTTTGCCTTTACCCCCCTTATCGGACACACTTCGCAGTTGACATTCCTTCTACACCTCACTCCATGATGCTACAACTGGTTAGCAGAAATCGTTCGTGCACAATTTTAACATAAATAATAGTAAAATGAACAATTTGTGTGCATGTAACTATAGAATATGCAAATTGTAAACGTATTATCAGATGGAAAATGTTGAAATTGTAAAGTAAAATGAATATAAATTTAGTTTTTAGTGGCAAATAGAGGGTAGCACAGGTTATCCCATACCCCTGAGGTTGTGGGCGTTCAATCCTGTCCAGGATATTCTTATTTTTACTCTATTATGTACTTGTATAATAAAACTCATAAAAGTGAAAAAAATCTGACTTAGTATGGTGTGATAAGTCCACAGATGGTAACTGTGGACTTATCACACCACCAACTCCAATGGACCACCTACACCGACCACAAATCGCACCAAAGAAGACTACAGTATTGTCATGTGGACGAGAGGTACCTCCCCGGCAGTGCCGGCCTATTTCCGCTGCAATGTATGACGCTACCTCTTACTGAAAACCCGCAAACAACTACTAATAAAGTGCGAAAGTTTATGAAAATCCTGTCATCATTCACGTAAGAATTCTACGCAGACTCAAAGTCGCGGGTAACAGCTACTACTTATAAAGGTTTCATCACGTTCATTCGCCACAGCAGGACGTAAAAGTTGCCGTAGATTAGGGTTGCCAACTCTACATTTCTAATTCAGAATTTAATAATAAAAAAAAAAAGCAGAACGAGTACACCGGTTGACGAGTCATCATTGTTTGTTAACCTAGATAATCCGCAATAAAATCCGTTAAAGTAGTTCTATTCATCGTCAACGTTACACGAAGCAAAAACTTCGCATCACTTTTTTTTTTATATTGCGCGAGGTGAATTGAAATTTGATATAGAACTTGAAGATCGGAAACGTGAAGTGTGTGGAAAAGAGCGGCAGAATACAAATATTTAATATATACTATATTCCTAGAAATATATTACAAATTAAATGAAATATGACACATAGCAAAACAATTTATAATGAAAGTGACAGCTGTCAAACTCATCATAGACGGCTTTGGACGATTACTTTTTTCTTTAACGAAATATATTACTTATACAGAGTGGGGTTTATAATACCACGAAAATTTAAAACACTACAAATTAAATGAAACACGCTACATAAGAAAACGATTTCTAATGAAAGTGACAGCTGTCAATACAAGTATATATGACTATTTTAAAACTATCAAAGTAGTCATAACAACAAAAACGAACAAAAAATATTTTCAAACTAACTACTATAAATACCAACTACTACACACGTGTTATACCTACCTACCCATAGCGACCGCGCAAATGTCGTTTACCTCTGGGCGACAATTTCATAAAGTACATCGTGTTGATATACTACTCAATATATTCTATTGATCTTATTGTACATAGACTAGGGACTTCATTACATATACGACGTCCAATTTTTCGATGTATCATAATCCCCACCCTGTGTACACGATTACAAAGTCATTATTTAAAGTCAAATGGATTTATGAAGTAATCTTGCTGGTGCATCGCCCGCACGTTCCTTGGGTTTGAATCTTGTAGATTTACGTTCAATTCCGTTTACGTGTCCGTTCAAGTTTCACTTCTATTGTGTGACCCAATTTTTTTTATATTTTTCTAGCTGTAATCTATATCTATGCCAAGTTCTTTTTATAGTAAAGGGGGGGGGGGCTTTACTATCAGTACTACATACAGATGAGAAATCGGAGCCTTTTAACGACTACCAACGCCCATGAACAATAACAATCAGCATAATTACGCCGATGCGTTGCCCTCCTTTACACCCTCCCCCAATGGGCCACCGGCTACTCACAAACCGCACGAAATGCGATACCGTAGGTGTCACTTTAGGGCGGTATCAAATGAGCGAGAGGCACCTCCCTGGTCGTGCCGGCCCAATTCCGTTTTCAAAAGCTGCAACGAAACCCAGTAAGTTTGCGTGTAAGAATGATAAATATCGACACAAGCTTACGCTATTGTAACATGAGTAGGGTTAACTAAAATAACTAAACGGAATATCGTGTTTGATAACAGTAAACAGGGCTAATATAATAATTATGAAATGTATTCTAAATATTCACCCAAGCGTGTCCTATTACACGATATAATGGACACGCAACTGTAAGTGAACGAAATTTGGACAATTGAGATGAAAATCCACTGCAATAGTGCCATTGCATTGTAACTTATCCAGCCGGCACGGCTAGGCTGCCACGCGTTCTCGCCCCCGTAAAGTTCAACTCAGGGGAAGCAGGAAATTTTAGGAATAGGTAGTGGCATGCTGCATAGGAGGAGGTGGTGACATGCATGGTGCATGACACTATATTCTCCTATGCAATGGCGCGCACTACCGGGGAAGTACCTCTCGCTCGCGTGATACCGGCGTAAAGTGACAGCGTCGCTGTCGCGTTTGGTGCGATTTGTGAGTAGCCGGTGGCCTGGGTATCTGGGTAGCAATCATGCGAATGTCCATGGGCGTCGGTAGTCATTAAAAGGCAAAATAACATTTTTGTATGTAAAAATTAAAAAAAAAAAACCAGAACGATTTTTTTTCGAAGGGACTGGTTGGCGGCGCTAATGCTCCCGCCCCTACAGACGATAGGGGACACAAACCCACCCCCCTCTTCTCCCGCAGATGGGAAGAGATGTGACGGTTGGATGAAATTTATTTCATTCAAATCCGTTTAGAAATTCTTGCGTTACATTTCTTTTTCCATAGTATAGGGGGACAAACAGGCTATCCGAGCTTTTCGACGACTACCGACGCTTATAAACATCAGCATAATTATGCTGATGCGTTGCCCTCCTTTTCGCACTCCCCCCCAATACGCCAGTTAACAAACATATACACTTTCGCATTTATAATATTAGTAGCACTGCTTAATTGCCCTCCATTCCGTTCCATACATCCTTAAAAATCGTTTACAAATATATAATAATAATAATTAATATTATTATTACTACCCTCCGTGGGCCTATGCTATGTTAAGTCTTCCCTACTCTCCCTCCTTCATATGTTTAGAGAATATATATTTCTTTAATTATTTTTGAACAAGTACAAAACATAAAGTAGTCAACCCTATCTATATACCGATTGCGAGATATTACAGATAATCTAAACATTCCAATGCAACAGTCCGCGCCGATACGTCTATTACCTACAGCAGATCTGTAACTGGTCTGGGTACCTAGGTGATGTTTAAAACTAAAAAGACATACGCGCAGAGGTAAAAAATTATAAATTTATAATTGTGTTTCTCAAGAATTCCGGCTCCAACTTGACTACCATTAAATTGAAGACGTAATACCAAAAGATGAATCGAAGAACACCTCATGGTGGCCCATTGGGGTGTAAAGGGAGGCAACGCATAGTGAAAAGGCTCCGGTTTTCTCGTTTGTCCCCCTATACAGTTAAAAACCTCAAACTACAAAATCCAATCACTCAGCGAGTCATATCTGTCATCTCAGCTTCAGGTGGAGTCAGTAGCCGGGCCGGGATGGATACGAGTAGCAGGAGATCGGCCGTCTTGGCGTTCACTGAAAGAGGCAGTAGACAGATAAGGGCTGATAATGATGAGTCAAATCCAGTCTGTGGTCATACGTCAGGCGACGTCATAAATTAATAAATTGAGAGGTATTTTTGCTAATCAATGGCATAAACGATTTCACACTGAACTGTCATTCTAGTCTTATTGCAATAAACATATTTTTGCGCAAAGACAACCTTACGCGCATGATTTTAAGTTGCTCTCACAAAGTGCATAATTTAAATTGTGCACATTTTTTAATACGGGCTATTTTGAGACGCTGACCGTGTATCTTGGTGTTATTTTTAAATCAATGGTTGTCGGAAGGAAAACGTTACCAATCGGAGTATGGCTATCATTTACTCCAAATTTACTCGCATTCCATACGATATCATTACTCCCCGCTCGTTGAGTATTATCTTTGTATGAACGCTCGCTTGCGAGTTTGTATTCTGCAGTGTACTGAATTCCATATTAATATTACATAATATATTTTATTATTATGCATTGGAATAAATTGAGCTAAAACACATGTACTTGCTTATTCAGAGTGTTAATTGATGACTATAGGCCAGTTAATAAATATGAAGCTGCAAAATTTAGTTTAGTCTATTATGAATTTGTTTAACTATTAATTTTTAATTGACTTAAATACCAAACAGACCAATTTAAATTAATTTGTTCAACATTGAACTGTCAAAATACCTTACCATAGATATTTTGCTCATATTACTCACACGGTTCAGTCTATATGATAAATACTTTAAATATTATTCACACCTCTAAATTTATATATTTTGGACACTCGTTTCGTGCGGTTTGTAAGAAATCTGTGGCCCACTGGAGGAAAGGAGGAAATGGATGCGTTGTCCGCATCTGCATTACAATAATAGGAATTTTAATGGACGTTGGTAGTCGCCAGAAGACTCCGATTTCTCGTATGCCCTATTGCCTATACTATAAAAGCCTTATAAGCCTCAAATATTTTACCCCAAAATTGGGGTAATCCCTAGCGTCTAAATTGGTAACACTATTATCCCCACTACTGATTAATTTATAGCTTTGCTGGGTATGATGTATCACACCGATTAATAATCGTTATAAATCTGAGAATCCAGGATATGGTGATTGTATCACGGATAAATACACTTTCGAAAATCGTAGGTGCGAATGCGTATGATCATTTTTTAATTCTCTGGAAACGCTCGCATTAATGAAATATTAAATTCAATTTAGTTTTTAGTTTACTTATGAAGTCGAGTAGACTAAAAACTGGTATGTTATACTCTGTTTGCGATAACATGGCAGTGACGTCAACATAAAACCGACTTCAGAACGTAACTAAGAACCGAATGTGTATAAGTCGGTTAAAGTCAGTTGAAGTTTAATATTTTTTTTTATGACCGCCGACGGAAGGAGACGTCACCGCATTCTTATGGCGTACAGAATATATTTCTCGACCAGGCTGCTGTTGTTTAGACTGGCTAATGTATTCCTCCGTTGTGAAACGTGTACCACCGGTACAAGGTCTAGTGGTGCAATCACACGCGACCTGTCACCAGCTGTCAGCAGCCAGATAAACAGCTAGAATAGCTCCCTTTTTCATGCATGTAACTGGTCATTTTATGAGGCGATAACGCTTTGCTGAATCGCCGAATTGGGCCGGACATGTCCTCTTTTTATTGTATAAGGGGACAAACGAGCAATCGGAGGCTTTCAAAGACTACCGACGCAAATGAACATCAGCATAAGTATGCCGATGCGTTGTCCTCCTTTTCACCTCCCCCCATGGGTCACCGGCTACTCACAAGCCGCACGAAACGTGACGCCGTAGGTGTTACTTTGCGGCGGTGCCGACAGGTACTTCCCCGGTCGTGCCGGCCCAATTCCGTTGCATAGGAGGATGTAGTGTCATGCACCATGCATGGCTCTACCTCCTGCTATGCTGCATGTTACTACCTCTTACAATCCGCCGCATGTCACCGCCGTAAAGTGTCGCGTTTTGTCAGCAGCCGGTGCACTATTAGAGGAAAGGAGAGTAACACATATGTATGGTAATAATGCCGATGTCTATGGGAGTCGGTAATCGACAAAAGGCTTGGCTAGTTCCTAACAGTGTTGCCACCAAGGACAGGATTTTAGGACGAATAAAGAATTCTTTCATTTTGTCACAATAAAAATAGATCGCACGGCGTAAAAGAGCGTATAAATTATTCACTTGACATAAAAAAACGGATTTCGGTCTTTGCGATGTTTAAATGTTTATTTTAATGAGTTACTATTTTGTGATGGTCGTAGACTATAAGGTGCTGCTCTGAGAAACGTACACAATAATATATTTGGAGTACGGGTGGCCACTATTGCCGTCGCGACCGAAATTCGGTTAGAAATATACAATAATTATTGCATTTTATTATACATTTACTTGATTTGTTCTAGAAGATATAATAAGTAGGTAAATCCTAGATATTTGTTTCAAAAATGTCGAGATAGCCTGTAAACGTGGCGCGTTTTACCTTATAATAATAATTAAGTACCGTAAGGGCAGGTACCAAGACAACGGACAATATATTTCGCATTTTTGTAAGAAGTTGTTAAGAAGTGTTATATATTTAAGAATTTATTACAGAAATACATATATAAACATCCGTGACCTAGGCGAGATTGGAACCAGCGAACTCTGGCTTAACACGCAGACTAACCGCCACGTCACCAACCGAGCCAGCCGGTAGTCCTTCGTCATCTATGTCTTTTTGTCTAATGTAATAGATTCACTGCGTGCCTTGTTGGTGATCCTTACTAAATTAACAGACAAGTCCACAAAAATTATTAATTTACAGTTAAAAAATGTTAAACTATAGATGCACAGTTAATGAAAACCCATACCCACGTATAAATCTCAATATGGTATTATTAACAATGGTAATCTAAATCTCATGTCAAGGATGTATTAGCGCATATTTAATTGTGCTAACTTGAGCGATCTTTACTCAGCCTACCTAACCCTGGTGTTTTCAAGGTTCCGTGGCCAAATAGTAGGAAAACGGCACCCTTTACTGTTTCGCCACATCAGTCTGGCTGTCCGTCTGTCCGTATGTCACTGATGTTCCAAATTTAAAACATGTAGGTAGGTGTGTTTTACTAACCGCCACAGGAAGATGTATGACTTCGAGGGTACCTCTTGTGCCGTACCATAATACCGCCGTAAAGTGACATCTTCAGTGTCGATTTCCGTGCGGCTTGTGAGCAGCCGCTGGCCCATTAGTGGTCGGGGGGAAGGAGGGTGGCGGCCATTGGGCCGCTATAATGATATAGTAAGGTAGTCGGGGGGGAGGGCTTTGGAGGACAACGATCGGCATGGCAATTATGTGGATGTTCATGGGCGTCGGTAGTCGTCAGACAGTCAGTAGGTAGAACAGGTAGTAGTCAACAGACCCTCCCCCCTTTTTCCCGCAAAAAATGAATCGGATTGATTTTGGGTCCTATAATGATTAATTAGAGGGCAAAAAGGAAAACAGTCCCCCTCCCCACGTCAGTGGGATTGTGCGGGCACGATGCCGTTACTGATATGGAAACGTGGATAGGAACAATTGGGCTCGTGTGGTATGTGGCTTGTCTGTGGAGACCGGTCTCCTAAACCCCCCGCCCAGCTGAGGGAGGGACGGTTGACTCGCGCTCGAATCGGCGAAGGCGACGCGAATCATAAGGGTCCGATTAATTTGTCCCATTCAACTACAAGAAACACAAGTAGAATAGTTACTAAGCGAGCGAAACGGCGTGCAATCGCTTGTCACCAACTGGAATGTTGTTAGTTATCAAATTAACGATCCATTCGGGAATTACTCGTGTCATCTACCAGGCAATTAAATTTCAAATATTTCTATACATTGAAACGGTATCAATTTTATATACTTCGTGTCTCACGGCAAGTGCATTATTAAATAACTTCGTAAACTTTTAGGATACCGTAACTAAACACTATAAATGGGACTCTATTGTTAAGACTCCTTTCTCCGTCTGCCTGTCACCAGGCTGTATCTCCGGAGCCGCTATGGAGTCACATATGACGTATTTCTAACGTAACACCATGTCATTAATTTATAAAAATATAAGTGAGCGTCGCAAAAACCTCCATATAAAAGATGTGCATCTGTCAAATTATACATTTTGCAAAAACAACTTAAACACATACGTGTAAGGCTCACATCTCAAGTAAATGTGTTTAAGCTTTGCACATCTTGAATTAGAATCTGCATTGTAAAAACGACTTCAAATCATACACGTTAGGTTGACATTGCAAAAAATTTGTTTATGTACAATGAAGGATGCTTTAGAATGACATTTCGGTATGAAATTGTATATCTTGTATATTTGTAAGTGAGTGCACCAAATATATAAATATAGATGAAGGAAATTCATTGTTCGTGTGGGCTCCCAGACAAGTGACGTGTTTTCTTGCCGTTTTAAATGTCATGCGTATGTGTATATGTGGATTTTTATTCTCTACTACAGTGTCGATGTGATGTTGATGGATTATTACCATAGAGATGTTGTAAATATGGTAGGGAAGGATTGTAACCATAGACTAATATAGATAGAGTAGGGGCTAGCATAAAAAAGGGGAAGTAAATGCGGCTTACAAAAAAAGGTGGAATTTGTGGAAAGATTTACCTAATGTGCGCTAGCACCCTACACTGTGTTACGACACCGCTTATTGTTCACATAATTTTGCTCTTAATATTTCATACGGTTACTGTTTCACACAATTTTACTCGTAATATTACACACTGTTACTGTTTCACACAATTCTACTCTTGATATTTCATATTGTTACTGTTCCACAGAATTTTACTCGTAATATTGCATACTGTTACTGTTTCACACAATTTTACTCGTAATATTGCATACTGTTACTGTTTCACACAATTCTACTCTTGATATTGCCATACTGTTAATCACAATTCTATACCTAATATTTCATATTGTTACTGTTTGACACAATTTTACTCTTAAGTTGTCATACCGTTACTGTTTCTCACAACTTGACTCTTAATTTTTCATTCAGTTACTGTTTCACTCAACTTTACTCTTAATTTTTTTCATTCCGCCGGTCTTATGCATAGAGCTAACATAGAGAATGGAGGCCAAGCTAAACGCGTGCGGCCCTCTCCTTTAGTCTTTGTCTCTCTTTTTTCATTCGTATCTTTTTTTTAATTGTATACGAGGACAAACGTGATATCAGTGCTTTTCTGCGACTACCGACGCCCATGAACAACCGCATAATTCTTATGCCGGTACTTGCCCTCCTATTTTTCTCTGCGCAATGCGCGTACGAGATGAGGTAGACAGAGACAGTAATGCGTTACATCTACCTTCTCTGTTAACCAACACGGACACTCGCCGTCATATAACTTTATACAGCATCTCCTTGTATGCCCCCTTACTTAATAATTATATTATATTAATTAATAAAATGTTTATTTTTGCAAAAACTACACAATGAATATTTATTAATAACTTATTATAATAAAGAAGTTCTAATTCTAATCATACATATAGACCTTGCGAAAAATGACCCATAGCTCGGCATTAGCTGACATAATTGTCAACGCAGGTTTTCCGCATGGGCCATGTGATGACAACACGGTCGCACTAACACATGCAATACAACTTACGCAGTACAACAAAACTACAATTTTAAACATTAAAAAAAAAAACATGAACCATACAAGGAAGCATATTTAAAGCGATGAAATCATAAACTTTATTGGTTAACACGCACTCGGCTAAGTTGTGTAGATAATCAAACAATGTTAATCGATAATAATCTCGTATGCTTCGTTAAACATTTAATGTTCACTGAAATTGTTTCAAGTGAAATGACGGAAAAGTTGTTGAATTATGTGTGTCCAATACACATACGGTCATGTAAACATTATTTATAACAAGAATGAGTTCAGGCCAATGGTGTGGAAACCAAGGAAGACCTAACAGCTTCTACCAGCCAAGACGAAGTGGGGCTCGTCTGTGAACGGACAATACGAAATTATGGCACGACGAAAGATTGGCACTACCTCTTACTATAAATATATTTATTATGCTCATATAATGCTAACAGAAGTACGATTTTCTCAAAATCTATGGAACGGATAGGGGGGTTCACGAAGAAGGTTCACTTTTCATTATCGGCCCTTATCGGTCCGCTGCTAAACATAGGGCTCTTTTAATGAACGCCGACCGATCTCCTGCTACTCGCATTCATCCCGGACCGGCTACTGTACGGGGATCGTCTTCCTGCCTGGTGTACGGTCGACGAACACTTCGTTTTCCAAAACGCGGCCTCCACTCCAGATCCTTACTGGCCCATCTGCCGTCTGTTCCTCTGAGTGTGTGACTTCAGCGAGCTTATTCGCGTGATATCGGATACTTATAGAAGGTTATTATACTAATATTATAAAGTGGAAATATTTGATTGTTTGTTTGTTTGCATAGAATCCTGCATTATCTGTGATGAACATAGGCTAAATAACATTTCATAAAAAGGTTATGATCAACAAATCAAACCAATCGAAGAGTTACATTAAAATTTGTAATTTTTACATTTTGTAAATCAGTTAATTTTTGCCGTATTTCGTGAAATACTTGTGGGAAGCCAGGTCAGACTGCTAGTAATCTATAATCTGTTAAGGATAATAATCCGACCCATGTTATTCACGAGCAAACCCAAGGCAAATCGCTAGTATAAAGTAGTGTAAATACATTTACCACATGAAACAAAACGTGCTTATATCGATTGCTATTATCTAAGGTCAAGTTAGAATGCGATGGCTTGTGAAAGTGGCCTACTTGTATGTTGAAAGTAAAAGTCAATAGATTACAGAGTACCGGGCATAGACTATATACTTATTTTTGACTTAACGCCTCTGTTAGGACCATAGAGTTAAAATAGATAGAGCAGGGAAGCCAACCGCGTCCGTCAAAGTCGAAAGGGAAAGCAAATTTAGCTTGCTAGCTGTCTCTCCTTTTCCTTTCTTTTCTGTCTGCTAAAGATAGTATTGCATTCTCATCTTACTTCTCTATTACGGACATTAGCAGTCATAGGCCTACCTCAACCCGGCACATGTCTTTCCATCTGCGGGAAAAGAGGGGTCTGTCACCCCTATCGTCTCCCTAAGCTAGAAGACACAAATTCTTCGCTAATCCGATGAACTGTAGGGGCGAAGGCAATAGCATCACCAACAGTAGTTGGTCACTCCCAAAAATAAACAAAGGGCATGGGCCTACCTGTGGCTTTCGTACTCTATCCATATTATCTCTATGGTTAGAACACGTGAGAACATTAAGATTATCCTTCAGCTAGACGCTAACACATAGTTCCGTTTTCCTGAGCTATACGGAGTACGCCAGCTCGTAGCAGCTACGCGGCGCCATAGGTGTGCGCTACTAAATACACAGATAATACAGGATAGTTTATATAATCACCAGTTAAGTTTTCACTTCTATCACCAGTTAGGATTGATTTTTTTCTTTGCTTGTTTGGACACGCTAACCTCTGGATCTACAATTTGGATTTGAAAAATTCTTATTGCTCAAGATAGCTACATTCGTGAGAAATAGTGCACCGCCGTTTCAGGTCATGGCTGCTAGTCTATATAACTTGATTCACAGCTTCCCAATCCTCAGATCGTTCCGACGTTACACAAATGTACGAGACATTGCCTATTTTATCTATATCTTATCTACTGATATCTCAAGTTCAAGCTTGAGAGCGTGTTGACAGAACCAACGCTACCGGGTAAATATTGGTTAAACTATTGCGATTCGTCCAGATTACTATATATGCTAATTAATTTACATGGGCAAACGAGCAATCGGAGCCTTTTTAGGACTACCCCCTCAATGGGCCACCGGCTACTATTGAAACGCACGAAACGCGACATCGAAGATTTCACTTTGCGCCGTTATCATGTGAGCGAGAGATCGTGCGGGCCCACTTGCGCCGCAACACAGCAGGACACAACATCTTACTTAAAAAATCTTTAATTAAGTAAACCATTAGATAAAAACCTACCTGCAGACGAACCATCTCTGCAGTAATAATAATAACGTTCCACTTAAAGTCGGCTGCTTGGTTTTTTTTTTGGCTGGTGTATGCTGACGGAAGTGTCCAGTGCAGCTTCATCTATCAATCTATATCTATCTCTATCGTCCGGCGTTTCTTATTATAAGTGACATGAGTATAATAAGTAGGTGAGATTGTGGTCGATGGGGGGAGAGGAGCCTTTACCGCAGATGGGAATGATGCATCCAGATAGTTATTATAAATAGCTGAAGTAACAATTGTTATCTTGGCGGAGGGAACCGTGAGCCCTTGGCTCTTAATTAGTGTCCGACCGAACATTCGGTTTCGGTTTCGGCCGAAATGAGATCGTGGCCGAAATTCGGCTTCTGTTCCGGTCATAAAATCAGTTTCGGTCGGACACTACTCTTTATTTATATGGCCGCTGTAGTCGTCGCCAACAGCCCCTACGATAAGTGATGCCCCCCTACAATACGTGAGCTGTCCCCCTCCCTCGTTAGAAAGAGGGGGCGAGGGCGCCACCTCTCTTTTACCGGTTTTCTGACCGGAACTTAAACCGAATTTTGGCAACGATCTAACTATGCGGGTGTTCACGGGCATCGATAGTCGTAAAAAAGGCAGATTTATCGTAAAAAGAGCACGTTACACCTATTATAATAAAACTAGTTTTATGGATTCTATAGTGTTTTATTTAATTATTTAACTAGCCCTACGTTTCAGAAGCTTTACAGCAACCATGGTTACGGGTGCACGGCTAGTAAAATAATTAAATAAACCGCGATATAATCCGAAAAATAGTTTTATTGTAATGAGTAACAATCGCGTAAACTTAAGACATCAGCTTTACACCCAACTAAATCTTTTCCTCTTCTCTTCCAGGAAAGCACCTAGTCTTCACCACAGACCCGGAATCGGTGAAGGATGAGTTCGCGTTCGACAACCCAGGGTTCAAACAGGAGGAGAGGTGGCAGAACGAAGCCCCCACCCTGCCACTTAGCGGGAAGAACCACGCCCTAGCAGCGGAGTTCACCAAACCGGAACAGAGTAAAGACGACTCATACATACAGGTGAGACGAATAACAAAATAAAATATATAGAGGATAGGGCCAGCTGAGGCGAGCGGTGCTACGGGCTGTGTCATCTACTTATGGGATGGTTCTTTTTCCTCACATAACAGCGGAGCTTAGTGAAGACTATGCTGCGTGAAATTGGGAGGGAAGGCAAACTGGGTTCTCTGTATGTTCCCCATATGGCGGTCTCATGCGGTAATGTTCAGCGGTGGCGGTGGCAAAAGCCGCCATCTTGCCCGAAAGGAATAGCAAAAGAAAAATATACAGACGATAAGGGCAACTGAGGCGAGGGATATTAAGTGTCATGTTATCTACTTATAGTAGTAGGATATAGAACCATTGCTGCCTGACGGGCCATCACGGCTGAAGAGCTATCTCTCGTTCATACGATACCACCATTAAAATGATGGCTATGCTATCGTGTTTCGGAAGAAGGGCAACCGGAGGGGGACATAGCAGTTGTGCGGATATTTGCCTTTTTTTGGTTAATCACCAATATGTTTGCATTACCCCTTGCAGAAAAAAAAATCCATTTAAGGATTTATTTCACCTATTTTCATGTAGGGTTACCCACCGAACTAATTTATCTAAATAACATTGATACACAAGCTAAATATACCTTAAAGACAAAAAAAAAAAACTCTAAAACTGTATACTGACAAAAATGTAAAAATATTTTTGTGTAAAAATTGTATAATAGGAATATACCGGATTGCTCCCTTTGCATTCCTATAGAAGAAAAACAGTATGTATTACATCGCATCATTAATAAAACTCATCACCCTCCTTTATTCATGTTCGCTATTGCATCAGTACCTGCTTAGCCTGCGCTTGCTTGCATTCCGGCCCGCATTCCTGAGCCCGCCACAAATTGACATGACATTAGAAAATACCTTTAGATATATTACACCTGGTTATAAGCACCAACGTTTACATGAACAGATTTAAATGGCTATTTTCTGGAAGGTTCGCAAAATAAAAGAAAAGTACGTGTGTCTTTTAAAAAATTACCTTTCGCTTTTACTCCCATCGCCTTCCCCTGGTGCGCCAAAAGGAGTATAACATTTTTTTTAATTATTATTACGAGGAGGGATTGAAAAGTGGTCGGCCTAACTAAGAATATAAACACATACTAAATCGGTTATATTTTTATTTTTGTACACAATCACCATCAAGTTCGTTGCGCTTATGCCAATTCCCCTTTGAAGCATTTAGACCATTGAAAAACATGATTATTCCTTCGAGTCACAATACGCGTCTACTGCTGTTTTGACCTCGTTGTTTATTAATAACCTTTGACCTCCAAAGTGCTTTATTTTTAGGTTAGGGAACAGAAAGAAGTCTGGTGATGAAACAGGACTATTTTCTGTCCATTCCTGGACGCTTTTCTTTTATTTCCTCTCATAAACGACGTAGCAAGACAGAGTATTAATCAGAGTTTATAGTCAGATCCATCAATGATACTCCCACCCTTCGAGTCCCAGAATACTGAAGCTGTTACTTTATATGCTCACAACATCGTATAACCTTAATAAATAATCTGCATCTGCTCCAAATAAGTCCAAACAGTCACGCGAAGTAGTCGAGCGCGTCCTTTTTTGTTCAAATGAAAGCAGTCTCGGAACCCACCTCGCAGACACCTTGTAGAAACCCAATTCGTGGACTATGATGTTTTAAGTTCTAAGAGATGTCTATAATCTTGGCTGTATCGTAATTTTTTAATCTGCGGTCTCCTATAATTAAACCAAGTAGTTTTTTTTAAATATTTTCCTCAGTAGTGGGCGTCGAAGGTCTTCCAGAGCGGGATTCATATTTAACACTCTGTCTACCATGCTTGAACTCTGCTATCCACTTTTGGATGGATGAATAAGACAGAGCAGAATCTCCTAGAGTACTGGCCATATCATCACGGTTGGCTTTCGGCGATAGCCCCTTCTTATGGAGGTACTTAATGACGGCACGCTGCTCGATTTGCTTCACTTGCAGAAAGCATGTTCTGCTGTTCCGTCAAAAAATTATAAAATCACAACTAATTATCGCACACGTTTTGAACTTCACACAATTAACTGGTGCGAACTGAACTTAATAATGTGGGTAGATTTGATTTTTAGAATTATTAATTTGATTTTAGAATTTTGAATCCGTATTAGGACGAGTATTGTTCAATCCACCCTCGTATTAAATTTAAGAGCTCGTTCTTGTATTGCTGCTCCTGTCATCCTCTTCTCTTCGCCAGGCTGTATAGTTCCGCGCAAGATATGAAATTTCTTTAATACTATAGGGGGGCTCGCCAGCAATCGGAACCTTCTTATAACTACCAACTTTGTGGGGCACATCTGCAATTACTATGCCGACTCGCTGCCCTCACTTTCTTCTCTTCCCCAAGGGCCACCGGCTGCTCACAAACCTCATGAGACGTGTCACTTTACACCGATATATATGCGATAAGTCTCTCTCTTGTACCAATTCCTCTGCAAAACTGCATGGCACTACTTCTTACTAGTATTTTCTTCTTTTAAATGGTCTGTATAACTGCACACGTCTACCTCTCTTTCCTTCTAAGATGATCTCCAAGAAACTGTAACTTATCAGAAGCCTCTTCTTAGCTCTTCCAAGCACTTCTTCATTAGTAACCCTTTCCATCCAGCTTACATTCTCCATTCCTTTTCTTTTGTTGACGCGGGGAAACTTTTTTACGCGCCATGACCAGATCTGGGTGGGATCCAGTGGTATGTGCGGCACATAGTGCCGAGTTTACCAACAGGCAGTGCCATGCTGAATACCAGGGGGTAGTGCTATATACGATGCATGACAGAAACTACGTCCTGTATGTAACGGAATTGGGACGGCACGACCGGGGCAGTACCTCTCGCTCACTTGACGGTGTAAAGTGACAGCGTCACTGTCGCGTTTCGTGTGGTTTGTGAGTAGCCGGTGGCCCATTGGGGGCGGGGGTTAAGATTCGATGGCAACGCACCTGCGTAACAGTCGTGCGAATATCCATGGGCGTCGGTAGTTACCAACGGGCTTCGATGGTTCGTTTGCCCCCTATGCTATTAAAAAAAAAAAAAAAACCACCGCCAGTGCCATCAGTGCCGCCTTAAATGAGATGGCCCGGAACTGCAGATCATCAGGGCACCTCGACTGCTAGTCAGTCCCTTAAAGGACTGACGCCTCCTTCGCGAAAAGGAGCAGCAGTTCATTGCTCCCATCCTCGCCCCTTGCCCCGTGCACAAAAGTGCCACCTCCTTCTGTTTGGTCCCCTCTTCTTGTTATAGGGAAAAAACAGCTCCCTCGGTTCAATTCGCCTAACGTGTCTGTTCTGACCCCAGGCTACTGAGCCCCACCGCTACGACAAGGTTCGAACCATGGTGGGGATCCTTCCATACTCCGCCAACGTCACATCTCAAAAGCTTCCGACATATTTGTAGCAAACTATAATTAAGTAAACCATTAATCTATAAAATTTATTATCTCAAAGTACATCTTTATCTTTTTAGGCGGAAAGATAACAAAGAACTATATACATCACAGCATCCCCCTGGATTCACATGCGTAACTCCAGTCCAATTAGTCGTAGCGACATGCTTTATAGCATATAGCCATCCTCGATAAATAGACTGTGCAATGCAAAAAGAATTGTTTAATTCGGGCCAGTAGTTCCTGAGATTATCCCAAAACAAACAAACTCTACTTTATCATTAGTATGGATAAACAACACATACTTGTTCATGATACACTTGGCTGTATGTCTTTTACGCCACGGCCTATATAACAATTTTATCTCAATTTATAATCTATGAACAAACGGCTCTTAGCTTAGTTCACACGAGCGTGTTTGCTGGTTAAAGAATTAAATGATCTCATCGTGGTTTAAGTGTTAATTGCGGAAAAATATAAGATGATATAAAATAAAAGATAGAGCACGCGCTGCGCTTAAGTCCGACGGCAAATTTAGAGACAATATTTTATAGTATAGTGGAACATAGTCAGTTCTTTTTTGTAACAAAGCGCCAATGATCATTCCGCGTAATAACAATGCCGATGCGTTACACTCCTTGCCTCCTCCCCTCTAATGGGCCACCGGATACTGACAACGCGACACCTACAGTACAAAGGTACCTCCCAGGTCGTGCCCAATGTAGCATCTAACTAAAACGTTACGTTCTCTCCCGACCGAGGTCCGAGCACACGTTTCACTTCTGCCACTCACAGAAATGAAATAAAATGAAATTAGTATCAAGTTTTACTTCAGTGGTGTGGTTTTATTAAAAGATACCTGAGGTAAGTTGATGTATATAATAACGTCTCGTAAGTATAATTAACGCAATTCCTAGCTCTGAGCAACGTTCTATGGTGTTTCCTTTGGCATGGATGTGGTCATAACGTACGACCAGGGCAGTAGCTTTTGCTCACTTGATAAGCGGCGTAAAGTGACAGCATCGCAGTCACGTTTCGTGCGGTTTGTGGGTAGCCAGTGGCCTATTGGGGGGATGATAGGAGAGCAACGAGACCGCGAAACAATCATGCGAATGTCCATGGGCGTCGGTAGTCATGAAACTGCTCCGATTGCATGTTTGCCCCCTTATGCCATAAAAAAAAACACCGAAAGACAGCATTCGAGCAACCGAGCGTAACACTTTTCTGCGCTTACTTCTGTAACGCTTACGAATGCTTAATTAATTCTATTCTTTTTCAGCGTGCTCGGGTCAGGCGCGTGAAGCTATGGGCCCGGGACTTCACGGGCCTGGGGTTGACGTGTGGTGGCGGAGCCCGAGATGGAGTCTGCGTGCACTCCGTCCTCAGGAGTGGACCAGCTGCAGCCGCCAAGATTCAGCCTGGTAAAATAATCTATTAGCAGTCTTGAGAGAAGAATTTGGGCATAACGGAATAACGCCTCGCTAACAATAATGTCGTCCTAGCCGAATTTCGACCATGGCGGCCAGTGACTAGCCAACTGCGCCCATAAACATCAAATTGAAAGGGTTCAATGAGTGCCAAGACAACTATAATAATGAACATTATATCCACTTTTTTCACCAATTCTATAATCAATTTTTTTTTCACCAATTCTATTAACCATGTTTTCCCAATTCTATAATCCAATTTTTTTCCCAATTCTATAATCCACTTTTTCCCTATTCTATAAATAATTATTTCCCAATTCTGTAATAATTATTTAAATAATAATTGTTTTACCCTGTTCTCCTCAGTAGTTCCAAGCTAATGGGAAGGGGAAAAACACTTTTTACCACTTTTGAAGCGAAAATCTCACAGAATTCATAAATCTTGGAAATGTCTTCGAAAAATCTGCATTACAGTGGAATCGTGTCGGTACGTTCGGGGAGGTACCTCTCACTCACCTGATACCGGCGTAAAGTGACAACTTCGCTGTCGCGTTTCGTGCGGTTTATGAGTAGAATGTGGCTCATTGGAAATGAGGACAATAGTACAACGAACCTCCATTAAATTTATGCGGATGTTTATGTATGCCGACAGTCATCGAAATGCTCCGACTACTCGTTCGTTCCCCTATAATGTAAAAAAAAAAATATTATCCCTATAATATAAAAAATATTATAACCAACATTTATTATTACAGGGGATAAAATCAAGAGCATTAAGATAGAGTTCAACGGGACGCCTCTGGAGGATGCCGTGGCCATCCTATCCCTAGCGTCACCTTATCCCGTAGAGCTGGAGATCGTCGAGGGCGGGAGGATAAGTGGGGACGGGTGGAAGCTACACCATCCGCTGATGAAGAGGGCTGGATCGACCGGTGATGTTAGCACGGTAATACATTTTGCAAAAAAAAAAACTTGAAGCACGCTTGGATAGTAAGCTGGTGAATGGGTGACAAGAATGTTACGTACACAAGGTCAACGGAAGTTGGGATGGTGACGTAAGCTACTGAAGATAGAAGGAGTGCGAGTTCCATGAAAGTTGAGAGAATGATATAAGTTGGGGAAAATAGAAAGAGTGAGATTCGTATGTTACTGTAGGTGCAAGAGAGCTGTGCATATTCTCTTCCTCTTATGGCCAGTCAAGTTTCGTATAACTAGAGAAGCTTTATTTCGATCTAAAGGACTCGTCTTTTTATTTTTATCGTCACCCTGTCATTAGTTAGAATGAACCAAATACTCGTTGAATCCCAGGGGTTGCCATCGGCCCCTACTGTATTGTCATGCTACCTTGCAGCCGAATTCGGGCTGCATTACCGGGAAGGTACTTCTCAATCATATGATAACGCGGCCAAGTGACAGATATGGCGCGTTTCGTGCGCATAGTGTGTTATCCGTGGCACATTGGGAGAACGGGAAAAGGGCAACATGCTCTATAAAAATGTGCGGATGTTTACAGGCGTCGGTGGTCACGTAATGTCCCCGACTGTTTCCCATGACGATGTATTTGTACACGGTGTTTTGAACGACGCCCATAAACATCCTCCTAATTGTTATGTTGCCCTCTAAGAAGTCTCAAACCGCAAGAAACTCGGCATCATACCTTTCAGTTTGATGTACCATATTAGCGAGCGGTACCTCCCCAATCCGACTCAGTTCGGTTGCAGTAATGATTTTTTCTGTCTAGAGCCATGCCGGGGTCTTCGTTAACTGGATGCGTCGCCCCAACTTCATCTAATTGAATATAATAATGTGACAAATGCCAAGCGTTGCATATGCATTATGCAACCAGTAAGGCACTCGGCACACCTAGATCCCACTTACGTAATTAATTATCAAACGCACGACATCATGCGCCATCGATATATTACTGAAGATCCTGTTCAGAGTAGCGGCGTTCCAGTTTAGGACATCACTGATGTCAAAGCTCACAACTGTACACTTCAGGCCCAAATTCTGACCATAATCTTCTTTTCTGACCAACTTCAGACCTCATCATTGTGAAACCAGCTGTCACCCTCGATATTCTTCTTCCTCCAACAAAATTTAAGGCCGCCAACGCGCCTGTAAAACCTCGGGAATTGCGGATAGCAAATTTCCAAACCTATAAGACCTTTTTTTAAATTAATTTTCAAATACACAGTTTATTTCACAACTGTTTGGTGACAAAAATTTGTTGTAATTCTGTTTTTTTTTTAGTTTTATTTTCTTTTTGTTTTTATGCACATATATGGGTGGAGCTTTTAAAATGAGAAGATAACTGATTTCTTGGCTGTATCGTACCATAAACCACTAGCGCGAAAGTCAGTTCACGCTGTTAATATTTAAGTATTTCTTACACGCCCTCCACGCGTGTGCAGCAAAGTGATATCACTTCAGTCATAAATTTATACAAATACAAGATACACGATTTCATACTGAACTTTCTAAATAGGCCGTGATTGTACTTTTCTTTTGCGAGGTCAGCGCTATGCGCATAATTTTAAGTTGTTTACAAAACATTCTATTTGAAAGAATTGCATTTTTTGCATAGTCATCACAAACATGTTTTTAAGTTCTTTTTACAAAGTGCATAATTTTACATAGTGCACATATTTTATACTGACGGTTTCAGAGACGTTGACTGTCTATCTTGATACTTTTGTATATCGATGACTAGCACTCAAACATTTTGATCTATACTTTATCATACATCGATGTCGTCTCGCGAACCGTCATTAAAATGAATAAAACAATGGGATATAATGCAAAGAATACTTTGAAACCGATTATAATGTTCCACACAAGACCAACGTAACTTGAGCTTTCATCAACACTGTAATAAAACCGATTAGGTGTCTACCTATTGTGACAACAAATGCCAAACAAGAAATGACTTATACCATAAACAAAGCAATTACATGTCTTAAGTAAATAAAATAAGGTTGTTTATTGTATACAACAATGTTTGAGATAGGATGTTTGTCGTTGTGTTTGGAGGTTTCGAATACAATCAACCAACGCTATGGAATGTTGTATTGTTTTCAAAGAAAGTCATAACTGGCACATATAATTGATAAAATCAATTTTACAAGCGTCTAGTACGTATTCAAAATCCTGGAAGAATCTATTAATCCCGGTAGAAGTTAATCGAACTGCCGCTTAGCATTACATCGATTGAATATACCGAATGTTGCTAATGGAAATTACAATGATGATCTAAATGATGATAATTATGAAAATTATTACGATGGTGATGATGATAATCACGAGGATGATGATGATGATGACGATGATGATGATGATGACAATTATGATGGTGATGATGATGACAATTATGATGATGATGATGACAATGATGATGATGATGACAATTATGATGGTGATGATGACAATGATGATGATGATGACAATTATGATGGTGATGATGATGATGACAATTATGATGATGATGATGACAATTATGATGGTGACGATGACAATTATGATGGTGATGATGACAATTATGAGAGTGATGATGATGACAATTATGATGATGATGACAATTATGATGATGATGATGATGACAATTATGATGGTGATGATGATGATGACAATTATGATGATGATGATGACAATTATGATGGTGATGATGATGACAATTATGATGATGATGAAAATTATGATGATGATGATGACAATTATGAAGATGATGATGATGACAATTATGATGGTGATGATGATGATGACAATTATGATGACGATGATGACAATTATGATGATGATGATGACAATTATGATGGTGATGATGATGACAATTATTATGATGCTGTCGATTGGCAAACGAGTAATCTAGGCATTTGATTGTAATATCGACATCTAAACACATTGGCTTAATCAGAAAACGTGGACTTAACTCTTTTTACTTGGAGCGCTACGAGAACGAGACCGATGGAATTTGAGAGGGAGATATAAGCACATGGAGATAATATCTTCACAAGTTTCAATGCTAAAAATATAAAATGATAAAGCAAATGGAAAGAGCAGAATCTAGTTAGCAGCTGGTTGTTTAGATTTTTAGGCTGGCAGGCTGTAAAAACAGCCTAGTTGCCTTTTTGTCAGTTATTTAATATTTTACGCAGGCATGTTTTTATTTTTTAAATTAAACACAAAACATTATTGATAATGCAAAGGGGCACTGGCAACCGAGTAGACGCAGAATTCGCATAGACAGATTATGCAGACGTATTGTGCTATTTCCTCTCATTGGGCCAACGGAAACTCACGCGACGCAAAAATGCGATGGCATAGCTGTAATTCAATGCATCAATAACCTCGCACAAAAACTTGTTTTACCATAAAACGTGTGTCCTTTTGACCACAGGACTAAGTTAAAACTTAATACTAACTTACTTTTATTTCATGCACTGGCTGTGAGATTGAAAGAGATAGAGAAAAACATGTGCTCGTACCTCTCATTTGCCCAAACAGTAATAACGTGACGCAACTTTCTCTTTTCTCTTCGCAAAATTATGTCAACAGGCGTTGTTTCCGTAACGCTCTCATCTCGCGTCCACCAGCTTACTCCCCAAGCCCAGCGACCGTAAGCAATTTTCACATGTTGAACGCGAATGTCACTGATTTTCAGTTATGTATCCTGTTGAAAAAACACATTGAAGGAAGTATATATCATCATCCCTTTTGACGCCGAGTGACTGGGTAAAGCATGGTAACCCATCTACCTCTCGTTTATCCGTGGCTACTCGTGCGGGTGATCACTAGTATTATCCTTCAATACAAATACTGGTTTGCCACTTCTGCAATAAAATTATATGATCAACTGTAAAAAAAAAAAATCTTTAAAACTGGTAAAAAGTATATGGTTCTTCATGCATATAAAATACACTTTGTGATAATCATGATAATGTCCTATTGTTTCAGCTGGAGAAAGAAGGAAAACTGCTGCACCCTCCAAAGTCACCAAACACTTCCCATTCCAACAACTCGACACTCGATACGAAACACGGCAAAGCGGGAATTAAAAAGATAATCAGCGAAAAGATTATAACAACCACATTAGAAAGAAATAAGAAGGAAAGAAAAGAACCACCGTCAACATTAGAAAGGGAAAATGAGAAGAATTTAAGAATGATGAATAGGAACCGACATTCTGACATAACAGTACCTGCTAACAAACTGGATAGGAGCAAAGAGAAACCAGAGGGGGGTGAAATTCAAATCATACAACCTGAAAACCGTATGTCACATATAGAGTATTCTGAAGTACAAAAGCGGGAATACGATCCTAAGCGTGGGATGAAATTCGGAATAAGAGTTTTGCCTCCAAATGTACCGGACGATGGTGTATTGAAACAAAAGAATGTTGAAAATGGTGGTATGACACCAGAAAAACCCGGAAAAGATGAACTCGATAAACCAGAACCACAGCGGCCAGCTCCAATAGCACAAATTAAACATGAAAATGAAATTGAACAAAAGAAACCAGTGGTTGCAAAAAGAAGAGAGAAAATGGCACCACCAATACCAAACGCTAGGTCAAAGACGAACGAGACAGAGATGAATATCAGCCACGATTCGTCCAAAACATCTGAATCATCGTCCGTATCATCATCATTTAATCGGACTGACCTAAATTCTAGTGGAATTAAACGAGACGAAAATGGAATACCTCAAGAGTTACCTCAACATATGTTTGAAGCAGCAAAAGCAGCTAGAAATAACCGAAAAAGTTCAACAGATTTGGTTGAAGAGAAAGTTGAAATAAAAAAAGAGGAACCACCTAAACCTTCCAAAAAGTCTAAGGGAAAAGCACCGTCCCCTCCAGGTGAACTGGATAAAAATAAAAGTGATGACAGTATTTTAGAACAACTGAAGAAGACAAATGATTTTTTGAGCAATGAGAAAGAGTATTCGAGTATTCTAAAATATACTTCAGTTACTTCTACTATAGCCGGCACGTCATATACATCAACGCCCAAAGTAAATAAAACGAAATCATATATTGAGGATTCCATTAACTTTACTCAAGATGATATTGATGATATTGTCTCTAAGCCATTTAAAAGAGAAAGCGATTCACTCAATAACTTTTTTGAAGATTCCAAGTCTAATTTATCGTCCAATCATGATGTACATTCCGTAGTTTCCCTTAACAATAGTGAAAAGAGTGAGAAAGGGTCGACTACAATAGAGTTAAATAATAGTGACATTACCATACACAGTTCTCCATTGAATGATACCGCGCATTCTGGATCTGAAAATACGTCGATTATAGATGAAAATGAACGCAAGGCTACTTCTTTAGGCGATCTCTCTAGATTTGACGTCAGAATGAAGTTAAGTAAACAATCCACAGGTACCTTAGAAAGAGCTCAAAGTTTGGACATATCTGCCGATGATGAAATACAAGAGAGTGCATTATCACCAAAGAAAAGAAAAGCTATGTCTGTTGTAGAATCGACATTCTTTGATTCTGGCACAGATGATATTTTACCAGAATCTATTGATTCGGAGTCAGTCGTGGTTAAACAAAAGGAGCCAAGATTGAGTTTAAACATCGCTAAAGCATCTGCTATGGAAGGGCTTAACACTTTCCAGAGAAATCGTCTTAAAAAAGGATCAGAATTCGGCAATTTAGAAGATGCCATAGTAAAAGGTTCAAGTAGTTCTATAGATTCTGTGAAGCGTGAACCGCAAGAAATCTATAAGCCACAAATGATTGCGGATACGTCTAATGAAAAAGAATCTCATGAGTCGTCTGACCATTTGGCACGTCGAATAATGGATGAAAATTTGAAAGTGCACTTGAAGCTAGTTACAGAGTTTGCAAAGTCTACATCTGATGGCAGCAACATGAGCTCACTCGAAAGTACTCAGGATAGTGTAAATACTTCCGACACAAAGTCATCTCCAGTAAAATATGAGGAAAGACTAACCATGACTTATGATACTAATATACCAGATGACATGAAAGTTTCAAGAAGTTCATATGTTAATAGTTTGGAAAGACCAAAATCTGAAATGATGAAGAAGCTTCTTGCTAAAAACCCTATATTTAATGTGCATCTCGATCAAGAAATCCAAAAATCTGAAAATACTACTAGCGAGAAACAAACGTCTACCATGACTGATTCGTTTAAATCCTCCAAACAACAACCTGACATTGTTAACTTTGATACAAAAACAACCGAAGCTAAGAGCAGACAGGATATAGTTACTCGGGAATATGATGATTTCGTAAGTAACATAAGAGTTGGCTCTGCTAATAATAGCATGCGTGCTGATAAAAATCAGCAAGATGTAACGCACACTACATGGTCCGACCCAAAGGAAAGCCAAGACGTACAAACTAGTAACATAGTCACTATATCAACTAATGAAAAGGTTTCCGTGCCTGAAATTCGGCAAAAATATACTAAGTCTATAGAAATAGGTGAAACAAATCTTCGCCTTATTCCGGATCTCGTCGAAGGTACCAAAGGTCGTGAAGACAAGGAAACGAGGACTTTGTACATGGAACCAGCTAATATGAGTCTTACAATGAAACAAGAACCGGCACAAAAAACGGTAACGGTAAATGTTACCGAAGATGAGTTTGGTAACAAGGTTATTACACAAAATATAGAAAAAATATCCACAAGATACTCATCAACAAGAACAGAAGCTCCTTTACAAATTGAACAAATGACTTTTGGTATAATGAGAGGCGGAGAAGTGAATGATATGGAACTAGAAGAAGGTAATGCTAAGGATATTGATCCAAAGATATTAGATGAAATCAAAAGACAGAACCCCAACATGCATTTCACTACAACGGAACCATCTTACACGAGAACTGAAACTATAATATTAAATACATCAGATTTAAATGAAGAACAAGCTAAGGCTTTAATGATGAAATTGCAAGGTGATCCCAGTTTCATGGCACAAAAATCTCAAGAAGAACTGTCTAGAATTGGAATCAGAGTTTTACACGACCTGGAAGACAAGAAAACTTCCAGCGAGGATGCCGTACAGGTAACAAAGACAAAGTACACGATAAACCCTGCATCCATAATAGAGTCACAAAAACATAGTAAAATCGAGTCGAAAGAGAACGAAGGTGAAAATGATCATATCACAGAAATTCAAGTCAGAACACCGCGTCAATCAGAAATTAAACAAGTCTCAGAAACAAGCAAAAGTAAAATATCCAGCAGACAAAGGGAACCAGTAAAAACTATCCAAGACCCACTTTTATCATACGAACTAGACATTGAGTTACTTAATGATTTCATTACAAACGAACGACACCACACAGGCAGACAGATGGGTGAAATAAGAAAACGAACGAATCAGAATTCAAACGAGCCAAAGAAACGACATTCAGATTTCGATTTACCAAGAAACAGTCACATAAAATTCAGGACAGCCACATACGAATCTCCGAAGGGCACGATAGTCACGAGTACAGACTTAGAAAACAGACGTCTATCACAATTGGATCAAATGCAACTCCGTGCGCTAAACGACCAACCATTGCATAGCCAAAAGCCAATGATTTCTGCGAAACCTAGCAACATACCTGTAAAAATGTCAGAGAAAAAACAACAATTTAACTTCGTTTCGTCCAAAATTCCCGTGTTCGGAAGCCAAAAATCGTACAGCCAAGAGAATTTGACGGAGAAAACGTTTTCTCTACCTCGTTCGCCGCCACCGAATTTGAGCAGCAGTTCTGGGAATATTTCCGTTACGTCCATCAAATCTAGCTCTAGAAGCCCCAGCGGCGGTCAGTTGTAAGTCGTGTTTAATTATTATTGTTATTTAGAATATTCTACGTACAGTCCGTTTTTTATTAATTGTTATAAAAGTTGACCAAATGCAATATTTTTAAATGCCGTAAAAAATTATTAATATCAAATTAGTTATATGATCTGGGAATATAATTTAAAATTGTATTTTCACAAACCATTATCCAATAGTGAATAATTTTTAACGAAAATTGTCAATTATTTTATTAAATTAATATCCAACCTGATAATAGGTTAATAAAATTTTAATAGCTCCCGTTAGAAATTAACAATTCAATGGTGTAAGTTGAAAAGATGCCAACTATAAAATGGATCTTTACTTTAGGTACAACAAAATTTTTCATTTGCTTAAATTTTAATGAGAAATAAATAACAAACTAACTGAAAAACTGTAATTACTAGAAAAAAAAAACATTTTAAAACACCAGGTGGTAAATAATAATATAATATTTTTTCAAGCACCTAAAAGATGCATAAAATTAATTATGTACATATATGCTTGTAGGTATATATGCTTTTACATATATGTTTATATATAAATTAATTATGTACCTATAGCAGAAGACCGGTCGTCTTGGCGTTCATTCAGAGAGACCTATGTCCAGCAGTGGACCGATAAGGGCTGGCAATGATGATGATGGTGATGTTTAATTGAATAAACATTGGTGAAATCTACTGGTTAACATTTATATGAATAAAAAAGGACTTAATAGTTGTGTAACTATACAAATTTTATTAATTAGTTGGGTATTATTTTACCTCTTACAAAATAAGTTATGAGATTTAACAAAAGTGCCAGTTTTTGGTCTTAATATTTATCCTTTTTATTTGATATAAAATTACGTGCCTTATAAATTAATAATGTTTATTTAATTTAAAAAGAAAATCGTATATGTGTCGGTTGTGAAATGTAACATGGTAGAAGTTTTGTCACAAAATTAGATTAATATTACATAATGCAATTTATGTATGAATTTGTATAAACCGTTCCGTCCTGAAAGTGTTAAAGTTTTAACAATATTGTTGATATATTTCATTTTTACGCACAACATAATATTTTTATTGTAAAAGTGATTAGTCTTCCAATGAATTTATGCTAAAGAATCAACGTTGGCACCAGTGCCTTCTGCTCGTAATAGACTACACAAAGATCTTCCAACCCTTACTTCTATTGACACTTGAAAAAAAAATGTATTTCTTGTGACAGATGTCAATTTGACAGCTTATAATTGTAACTGTCGACATTATAATTGGGTTTTTTTACACGCCCAATGTTTTACATTCCTTTGTTTGTACTTAACTAGAATTAAATGTACTTACTTCCATTTGCATATAATTATGGCTGTTTCCATTATTATTGTCTTGAGTATAGATATTATATGATTTATTTCTTACAATTTGTATTATACATTCTTGAATGATAAATAATATTATGTTAGTATGTCACCTCGTTTTATTACACACCTTAGTCAGTTATTTTATTCTTAATATATTGTTTATATATTATAATTTTTTACGTACAGTTTGAGTGGTTACAGAAAATAAATTGTTTAAAATTGAGCAACGTTTCAACAAACAAAATGAGCGTATTTATGCTCAAAGCTCTAAGGTAGCCTCCCAATTAGTCGACAGAGTGCAACGCGAGTACTACCCGACCTCAGTGATGGTTTTTCGGGGCGTTTGCTATATACGAGTGACTGAGCCATATTTTTGCAAAAAGGTATCAAAACATCAAGTATCAAGATAACATTCTTGAAGAGCCATGTTCAATAATCAAGTTTGGTCCTTCCAGCAAGACCATAAACCTCGATAAAACGAACATTCCGGATTATGATTTATGGTCAGTTTGAGAGCTTGCTCTAAACGCTAGGATTATTTGGAGTCCCTAAAACAATCCATACGATTGGCATTTCATAGCCAATAGCTGACGTCATAGTTTAAAGGACTGTATCGCATTCAGTGGACACCAGTACGAAAAAGCAATTGAAAGAATATTTATTTCTTTGATTATTTATGGCAAGGTATGGAAGTAATCGATATTTTCCGGTGGTTCAGAGCTGAAGAGCCATTAAGAGACAGGGCTGTATTTCACATGATGCCACCATAAAGTGCCATGGCAGTCATATTTCGTGTAGTTTGTGAGTATCGGGTGGCCCATTGGAGGGGAGAAGGAAAGGAGGTTGTTTTCGTGTTGTTTTATTATAACACGTTGCAGGAGTAAATGTAGTCAAAAAGTCAAAGTCAGGGCACGTAAGAATAATTGGTGAAAGACTATGCACGGGGCATTGTGGTCCCTCGCCAAGGCTGCTTTAGGGAATTTTGCTAAGCCTTCCCTCCCTTCTTTGCACCGGAGCGATGAATCGCTGGCTCATGCCGAACTTTTGGACTATATTTTTTGCGTCAAACTCCTTTTTGGATGATCTGGGGACTCGGTGCGGTAACTTGATACCGGATATTATGATGCGGCAGAGTTCCGTGCGTAAAGCACTTCTTTCCCTGGACATAATAATTTCACAAGTCGAGTGGGCCCGACGGATCGCTCCGATTGTGCTGCGAAAATGTGCTCTTTTCCGGTTCTCCTTCTCTGTTGGCGTAGTCCCCAGCTCTTGGAAGACAGCTTTCGTGCACCCGATCCCTAAAAACGGTAACCGCTCCGACCCATCCAACTACCATCCTATTGCGATAACCCCTTTTTTCCAAAATTATGGAATCCCTTATCAACTGCCAGCTCTTGCAATACTTAGAAGACCATCAAATAATTAGTGATCGCCAGTACGGTTTCCGCTGTGGACGTTCAGCTGGTGATCTAATTTATTTAACGCATTGATGGGCGGAAGCAGCAGCAACCAAGGGGACGGTTAGTCTGGATGAAGCGAAGGCTTTTGATCGGGTTTGGCACAAGCCGCTCCTTTCAAAGCTTTATTAAGAAGGATTCCCGGGAAATTATACGATTGGATCACTAGCTTCTTGCCCAATCGCAGCATAAAGGTCGCAGGTGTGCCTTTTGCTTTTATTGGAACTTAATGTCCGGCGCCCTCTATATGTTAATAAGTGAAGAAGAAAAATCACATCCTTTTTTTTCAATAATTGCGCCAATTTGAAATTTGGTGCAGCTGGAGATTATGTGGCGAAGATGTGCAGAGAATTAAAATTTTAATATAATATGCATTAGATTTTATTTTTTTAATTAAATAAAACGTCACCCATTCTACGTCATGCTCGTAATTGTCAAACAATAATTTGACTTTGATTTATTTTTTACGTAACGGTTTATTTGACACTCAGCCAAACGGGATTTGTAGTCAAATATTTTTTTTCGAAATAGAATTGAATTTCGATCTCCATGCCATCTCTAGTCTGCATAAACTTTTGAGCGAATGTTCATGACTGTTGAAGTCGACGCTTAAGCTATAAAAAGAACCTTATCATAAAACTATGGCTTTATACCATGAAGTTGAATATTTAATTAAATAGTGACGTTACTTTCTTCATCAATTTTATATTCAAGATGCAATCAAGACTGTTGGTTGTCTTCTTAACATTTTTCTGTGTAAGAATTTTCTTGTAGTAATAAATTACAGCATAAATGTTGGGAAATTCTCGAAAATGGAGAAGAGTTTGTGGTTTAGGTCTGAAATGTTTTTAATGATTTTTTTTACCGACGCCCACAATCTTACACACCTCGCATCACGCTAGGGTACAGCTGAGGCAAGCGATGGAGCACTCATCGCTTGCCTCAGTTAGCCTTATAGCCTGTAAGTATATTTGTCACGTGCATTTAATATAAATTTGTGTTCGAAATTGGATGCTAACTTAAAAAAAATCTACTTTGAATACAGTTTGATTGTGTATTTGCATAATTTTTTTTTTGTAAAAAAAACTCAAAGTCAAATGCCACCTTTGTTTGACTGTTATCACTAATTAAAAAACCTGTGCTACAAAAGTTATGCATGCTGTAGTTTATTGACTCACAAAAGTACCAAAATACACAGTCAGCCTCTCAAAACCATCCATATAAACGTTGTGAAAACCACTTGGAATCATGCGCGTAAGATTGACTGCAAAAATGTTTATGTACCCTACAATCGCCGATGCTTTGGAACGACAGTTCAGTATGAAAATGTGTATCTTGTATTCTTGCAAATCAATGTGTAGTATAGTTTTATTTCAATATTATATATTATTTTATTGTACTGCCTCTAATATAAAAATATACAAGAAGGAGTACAGGACTCCTCCACATTATAAACTTCAACCGAATCCAAGGATACGTTCCATATTCATATGAACCGATGGCCCGCTTGTACCGTTGATTGGGGTTTTTAATAAAGCATAAATAAAATAACTTTCAATTTAAAAAATACAGTAGTTCGTTTGATTGTATAGGATACAGGAAATCTGAAGTCTTTAGTGGCATACTTAACGTCATGGAAATCTGTCATCTGTCATTTTCCATAAAGGCTACTAAAAAGGCGCTTATTGTGACAATACACATAGATTTTGTACAATTCAAATAATGAAAATGAAAATGTTTTAGTATTTTTAGTGTGATAGCCGCATTATTAGTCGATATTTTAGATTTCCGTATATCATGCGGTACGGAAATGGTACGTAAGGGGGACGTTTCATTTCAGTTAAATTTACCCATTAGAATCCTTCCGGGATCTTTTGAGTCATGTGTTTTTTTTTTATTTTAGTGCGTATAGTCAAGTCAGCGCATCCTCTGGAAGGAATTCTGATAATTTGTTTTTTCGTTGAAGCACGCTACAGGTGAAGATTTCTACGACGATGGATCTCTTAATGTAGAAGATCAGATAAAATATAATACTTTTCAATTAACAGATGGAAATCTGCGCGTAAGATACTTTAAAACTATTGATACTCAGACATTGGGAAATAGAGATAATATAGATATAGAGGGGAAGCAAACCTAAAACGCGGCCGTCAAGTCGAGAGGGACAGCAAATGTAGTTTTTCATTCATCTCTCTCGGCCAGCCCTTCTCTATCTATATTGTTGAAGTTACGTTTCATTTGGCGCGTTAAGGAAAAATTATGAGAGTAAATTTTTACGATTACGAAAAAGCAACACCCTGAAGCTGATAATCAACATTTTAGTTTACCAAAAAACCATAATGCGTATAAACATACAATGTGTTAAACATCTTTTTTCTATGTCGTTTCTTCTACAAACGTAGAATAAGGCGAAAGATATTTTTTTAAATGGATTCTTCCCTTGTCATAACTTCTAACACAACTTCTAACACGTGTACGTAGTACACACACGCAATACTTACTAAAATTATGTACTTCTCAGGCTTTGAAAGGAAATTGGAATATAAAAAACAATGATTTACCACCGGCCTACAACGATGACGATCGAAAATATCTACTTCGTGAACACCGACGTTGGGCGTCGTGTTTTAAAAATAGAGCTGCGGTGAAATGCTTCACGGCCTGCAAGAAATCAGTGCTTACGATGTTCAAAAGACCCGGGGTGAAAAATCTGAAAAAGATAAACAGAGTGTGTAAAAGTAATTGTAAAAAAAAATTAGGGTAATGGAAAAAAATGTTACAATAAATTATACGGATTTAATCGCCGCTTATTTAATTATATGATATTCCACGAAATATAGCAAAAATTCACTGATGGTGCCCGCTAACCTAAGTTTACAAAACTTGGATTAGGAGAGCTTTATCTAATGCTAAACTGCTATGCAGTCTGGTAGAGTAATACAATGTAGCCTTTCTTAAACCAAATAAATTATTACAATAAAACTACTTTTACGGATTTTATCACGGTTTATTAGTTATTTATCTAGCCAGAGGTTTCAGAAGCTTTACAGCAACCATGGTCACGGGTGGACCGAAGAATTATAATTTTAGTTGTTCCGATTAACGCAAACAATACTTATTATATCTTGCTGTCCTGAGGTGTTATGTTTACCTTTTTGATTTTATTATGTCCCTAGGAAAGAACCCAGCCATCTTCTCTATTGAATTTTGGATATTTTTTAATTTCAATAGCCTCACGGAAAATCCTTGGAAAGAATCGGTGTTCTCTAGTGAGGTTTTGCGCTTTATGAAATCTAATGTAATGGCAGGGGCCAACTTCAGCATGCTCACAGACCGCAGATTTTGTAACACGTCGGTGTTTCATATCAGCTATATGTTCTTTAACGCGAGTTTTTATCAATTCGGTCTCATTACTCAGATTTATGACAGATCGCTCTTAATAACTTTTGCATCTGTATATAAGAATTTACTTATTTTTTCACATATTAATTACATTATAGCAGTTTTTATAATTATTAAAACCTTTTATGAAATATTGTTTAGCATATGTTCATCGATAAAGTTAGATGGTATTTTTTTTTTAATCGGTCCAGTGGTTTCGGAGCATATTCAATGCAAACAAAAAAAAATCAAATGTTTCCTCTTTTATAACATTAAGTGTAGATTCAACCAGCCCGACATGTCAGAAGGTTTACCTCAACCATGGTCGCGGGTGGACTTAGATGACAGATGGCCAGTTGTCACAAGTCATTAAAAGTATCCTGAGATTTACACTTAGTTGTTCCGATTGACGCAAAAACTACTTAATGTATCTTGCTTTCTTGAGATGTTATATTTGATTCTGCTGTTTATAACTGGGCCAATAGCAGAGGATGCCCTCTCACTACACGTAGCCACACTCACAATTGATATTTATATGCTTACTAATTTCAACAGGCTCACGTATCACCTTTGCGAGGAATCGGTGTCCTTTGGTCAGTCATCAAACTTAAACTAGTGGTGAGGCCTGTTCACAGACTGCATATTTTGTAATGAATAACATTCGCTTAAAGTTAGAAAAGGATAGGATATTTTTATCTGAAATTTTCTCCTTTTACAAAACTTTTTTTATGGATTTATATCAATAATATAATAATAATAATAATATCTGTGGACTTATCACACCACGTTAGCCTAGCCCTGTGCTAAGTGCCATAAAAACTTGTGTTACAGGTACTAGACAACAGACAATATATACATGACACTACCTGCTGTGACAGCTATGCTCTCGCGTCTTGTGCGGTTTGTGCGTGACCATTCGATAGAAGGAGGAGGAGCAAGGCAACGCAACTGCCTGACAATAATGCAGAAGTCTATGGGAGTCGGTAATCGTTAAACGACTGCGATTACTAGTTTGCGCCCCTGCACTATAGATAAACACCACTAGTTGCTCTTGTATTTTGAGCCGATATTTTCGCTAACAAATATGCACGAGCTCTCATTAAATATTTATAGAACGTGAACTTTAAGAGAATGTTCTCGTATAGTTTTAGATAAGGCTCCTATGTAACCAATAAAACTACGACAAAACGTAAATATTACATAAATACATACAAAATTTCACCGATTTTAGTGTCAATACTCAAAAAAAATACATGTTCACCACATGAAACCGATAAAAACTCGCGCGCCCAGAGGTCAACACCCCGGGCGCGTAAGCTCAGCGGGCGAATACTACCGTATAGTAAAAGTTTCACAGACAAATTATTTCAAATTATAGGCATCTGCTTTTTACACTTTCGGAATCGGAGTCGAGAACTGAATGCACTCTGTGAATTTGTACAGTGTCTTACAAAACACCCTATATGATTTTTTACGCTAATATATGGTACCTACTATGGTATTTAATGATATTAGTATCTAAGGAAGTAAATAAGCATCCATCTGCGGGATTTGCCCGACCGCTGATGTAACGTGCATGGCATACCCCCTAAGTTATTTTGGTGACATGATGTAAGGCTGAAAACATACAGTCCGATTTTTTCCCGCGCCGCCGCGGTGGCGGTTTCACTTGCTCGTTTAACCACCTATCATGTAAATAAGTAATTATAAAAGCGTACGTACCCTTTTGTGGTAATCCGTGAAATTTATTTGTAATCAATTAAACTGTTCTTGCTCAGTAACAACATTCCTATGCAAGAAATTTCATCTTATTATTACATTTATCGCAGAAATTGTTTGTTGTTGGGAAAACACTCGAAACGGAAGGGAAATGTTGGCATGTACTCCAAACAAAACAAATATTTCCCCTATATAATATTAGTGTGTACACACTTAATTGAATTTTGTGATATTATTTTTAGATGATTTAGCAGAATTTTGGAAACATTGACATCCAATAATACATTTTTACAACTTTCCCCTGGGCACTTTGAAAGTTAGTGGGAGGGTGGCGGGGTACACTTTTACCACCTTAGAAGCGAATGTCTCACAAAATATTAAAAGAAACTCTCTTAAAAACCTTCACACTGTTTGGAAACATCTATCCAATGACCCCCCCCC
>JAFELO010000714.1:187175-201256 GCA_017140195.1 Eumaeus atala
CCCCCACACACGACTACAGTACCTGGAAATTTCTTTGCACATCCCTTACTACTTAACAGTACATGTATACATTGGTATCCATAATCCATTCTTAAACTTAAAAAAATCGGACATACAGTAGTAATATTCTTCGAGTAAAACGTCTGTGCATACAGACAATAATGACGAAATTCAATTGTATTTGGCCTAAATCTGTACCCAAATCTCACTTAGGCCTATGAAAAAAGTAGGCATTTTTTATTAAATGACGTTCAACGAATAATAAATGAAAGTATGTAAAATAGTTCGATAAGCACTGAAACGATGTCAAAGATATTTAAGACACCTAAAAAATTGGGGATTCTCAGCTGACTCCAAAAACTCTTCTCGGCTAAGTCCAAAATAGCAGAAATGCCGCGTGTTCCACGTGCGCCTATTTGCTTGGACGGAGGCCAGACCCTCCATTACTGTTGCCGGGATCACCAACAGGTAATCAAAGTCTACCGAGTTCCCCAGCGTTCATCCTTTCCTAGGGTATATCTAGGTCCTTTGGCATCGACTTCCGTCACGGAACATCGTGTGGTTTTAGGCCGCTTAAGTCCGACATGACTACGACCCAGCCCAGCCGAAATGGTACCAGAGATTTCCACACGTAAAGAAAAGGCAACCTAAACCATTTACAATAAGAAGAATATAATTTTTTCCACTTATTTTAACTGGTTTTAACATATTTATAATATTACAAGTAATATTCTTATCAATATTCATAGTATCAGTAACATAAACTACAAATGGATGGGCATAATTTGTTTGAGTAGCGTCAAAATTATTAGCCACCAATACGTTGTTTCTCCTAGAATCTTTTTTTGCAATTGGCACGACATTCATTTTTAATTTTTTTTGTATTCTTTGAACTACATTTTTTACATATTGATTTCAATGATTTCTTGCAGGATTTATAACACTCCTTTGCGGCTTTCTTAACGCATGACGCAAATGTTCTTGCAATCCTAACATCCAATTCTACGGAGCTTAGGTCACTTTCGGAACTAGTAATGTCTTCGATGTCCGATGCTGATAATGAGAGCTCATTGTTTTCATTTTCGGGTTTTATATTTCCATTCTTCGTCAAAGCCTGGCAAGAAATGTTTTTTATTTATTTAAAAGGATCGCTAAAAGAACATACTTTTGGCCCCCTCAGAATGCCAAGTGGCAGGAGCCCGACGGCGATGTCGTTCTGGACTCCTTGCCCACGTTGATGAGTGTAGTCATTTTCATAAGAGGACTTGTACTCGTTTTGGTTTTTGGCCTACAGCGACGCGACCGCAATTCTGTCACTTTCAGTATTGTCAGCACAATTCGGCAAGAAAAAGGATTGGTCCAATATAGCTCTAAACCGAGAGGCGTGGAAAGGAGAGTGTATAGAAGCCTTTGCCCATCAATAGAACACGGCACGCTACTAATAATTGCTAACGATTTTTCGAAACACACAAATTATCCAGTGTCGGTTTCAGTCGCGTAACGCTCCTATTAGCCGTAACTACATGATATTTCCTCGTGAATATGGCATACACAAAAAGAGGGGCAGCTCTGTGTACATCTCATTTATGAAGAGGGGACAGAAGGGAAAAAAGAGATGGCAGTTTTGCTTACGGGACAAGGTGGCGAGGATAGGAAACTCACCAAATTTCACTATCCCAAAGTTGTTGGGGTTATCCTTTCTGTAGAGGTGGCGTCGGTCTTTTATGGACTAACTAGCGTCGAAGTGCCCTGATAATTTGTAGTTCCGAGGTACCTCACCAAAGGCGGCACTGATGGGACTCGCGGTGATCTCTGTGAGTATTCGGTACTACATATGTGCCGCGAGCCCCTCACACCACTGGACCCCACCCAGGGCTGGTGAAGGCGTGTACTTGCGTTTACTTACCAACAAAAAAGGAGCAAAAGATATCAAAAGAGTGTAATCATTTTCATGGAAGGACTTGTGTTCATTTTGGTTTTTGGTCTATAGTGACGCGACGCAATTCTGCCACTTTCAGTTTTGTCAGCCCCAATCGGCAAGATAGCAGCAAAGGCACTATGCTGTTGGAATACTGAGTACAGTCGCAATGTTGGATCGTGAGAAAATATCTCACGAACAGAAATGCATGAGGGGTGTAAACAAAATAGAGCGGCCAATTCGAAAGATGTCTTTTAGGGATGCGTGCTACTTACGAGCTGTTTTTGTGTGTACATTTTTTCAGTATTAATTAAAGTTGTTAGAATATAGCAGTGTCATTCATATCTATGTAAATTTACTTAATTTATCACTGAGAGCTGTTTATCCCTAGAAACGGACTGAGAGAGTTGATGTAATTTTAGTACATTAAACAGTTAATTTATTTCATTTTCTTATCATTTACATTTCTAGGGTAAGCTGGAGGAAGACAAGAGTTCTGACCGATTTGTTAACGCTTAAAAGTAATTAAGATGAAGATGAATTTTCGTATGGAATAGAAGCAAAAAATATGTCGATTGCACCATTGTTTCCTGCCAAAGAATGCCCTTAAATAAGATGAAGCTATATAAGTAAATTACAGAGGAAATAATATACAGATCTTCAGAAGAAAAGGAGTATTATCCCGCGCATCGAAATGCTTACCACACGTGATACGTGGCCACACTTGGCCACGGCCAAGTGAAGTGTTTTTTGGAGTGACTAGGAGTCCTACTGTTTTATTTGTGAACCAGCATATTCTGAATCTGACCACACCCGTGTTTCTCCGCGTCAAAGAAAGGTTACCACGATAAAAGTGACTTGTAATTATTACAATAGTTTCGATACTACTGTGGTGGACCGACGACTTGGTCAAGATCGCGGAAAGCCGTTGGATGCAGGCTTGTGACAGTGACAGCTTGTGGGGGGGAGGACATCCAGCAGTGGTAATTTACTGGCTACTGCTAGATATGACTATGATGCTGCTGATAATGATGATATTCAAAACGCAAATAAGGGGAGAGTATTTTCAAAACGAATTACGAGTGTTAAAATGTTTCATTCCTTATTATTTTCGTGTTTTTCAATTGACCCCAGATACTTGATCAAATCGGCCATCGGCCCAAGTGCGGGTACATAGGAAGCGTTTCCTTTATTTTTCGATAAATTCATCGAAAGTGTAATAATAATGTAGTCCTAGCAGAATTTCGGCTACAGCGGCCATCTCTATTGAGAGAGCCATCTGCGCGGGACATATTATAGTGCACAAGTGTTCGCGCAGACACAAGTGCACTCTCTATTCATTCATTCTCCTATTCCGGTGAGACGGCAATCCGACACGACCGGAGAGAATTCTGGCGCAGGATCGTCGGCTTAACGTGGCACGGGGGCTTAACACCGCCGACTTCCTAACTCCGGACAGTTGTTAGAATTTTGAAAAATCCTATTAGCACTTTTTGTATGGTCCGACCCGGGATTGGAACTCCGGACCACACGTCTGTGGCTGAACATGCTTACCACTAGTCCACGACGCAGTTTGAAAATATAATACACTAATATCAAATAACATTGTCTATAAGTAAATGAATAAGTATACAATATATTATCTATAGTGATAATATAAAAATGAAGTTGGGTATGTTTTTTTTGTTTCAACACGCAAAACTCAGGAACAACTGGCGCAATTGACAAATTCTCTTTGTTCTGAATAGTCCATTTATCGAGGATGGCTACAAGTCATATACCATGACGCTACGACAAATATGGCCGGAGTTACGCGTGTGTAACCGAGATGCGATGCCCGTTTAGGTTATTTCTATTATCGCTAACTTACCTAATACCAAGTTAGGACGATACATGCTCGAATATTTCAACCGTACCCAGTCACTTCTACTAGATACTCTAGATTTCAAGTGAGAATTTCGAGAGGTTATTCTTATCCCTATCCTTATCCCGTTTCTATATGAGATAATATCGCGGTCGGCTACTATCTAGAGGTTTTGACGAGGGCGCCAATTATTATCTCACCTCTGTAACCCAGACTTAGCCCAAACCTAGATTAGGACGAATTCGATTACACGAATCCGGGTTTCCTCACGATGTTTTCCTTCACCGTAAAATCACTCGGAAAACGTACTTATTTTAGAAAAAATCTTTCTCATTAGTACACGGCCGGGATCAAACCTGGGCATGAGTGGAAGTCCAAAGCGTTAGCAGCTAAACCATTGAGTCTTTAACGTTTTATCTAAAAGTTTTTATCAATACTTTCAAAAATCTTACCGATATGACTGCGTCTATCAATTCAATAATGTTACTATGGTTTATTGTATCTTGAACATCGTTCGGAGATCTATTATCCGTTAAATAAATATCTCCTGTAACATCCTATAGTAAAAAAAAAACATGGATTAGCAAACATTCTTCTACCAGAGGTGAGTATTAGTATTTTTATATATGAAATATCTGGGTATTTTTAGTTGTTTTCATAATAGACATACACAGTATTTCTAGATTATAAATAATGTACATACATAATATACCATGATGAAACAAATCTTCGATATATATTTACATTCCATATTGAATCTTGATCTACCATCGATCTCACTGTACGTATGTACAGATCTACCATCGATCTCACTGTACGTATGTACAGTGAGATCGATGGTAGATCAAGATATGGTAGATACATACATACACCCCATTACATACACATACATAGACATATATATTCCTACTATATCTTTGACTAAAACTTCTAAATGCGTGTCTGAAGACATATTTTCGGCGGTTCGAGTATTTTTTAAATAATTAATTAATGCTGTAAAAATTGCTGTAAGCCATTTCATTAAAGAAAGTAATCATAATGGCGGACCTTCCAGCTATCTCGCTCACAAACTGCTGTCTTCGTCATATTTACTAACCTGTAGCAGGTACTCGAAGCAGAAACATAATGGATACGCAATTTTTATCGTGTCTTTGTTACTAAGTATTTCTATAGTTCTTGAATTGTTGTTGTTATTAAGTCATGTCTAGTCAACGGCTTTTAAATCTAATTCGTTGACATTACCGTCCGCTTGTGCCAGCGAGTGTACCTGTCCGCCATTTAAACTTCTTTTCTTTATTGAAACGGGTTGTACAATAAATTACTCACGTAGAATAATGTCATTAATACGACCAACTTTATTGATTGCATTTTGCTTTTCAAAGTTGATGGAGAAAGCAATGTTATTACAAGGGTAATAAAATGTTCAACATCAAAGATCGTCATAAAATATACAGGATGTGGCTGAAATAATAAATACCGACAGGTCTGGTGAGCTATGAACACGAATGAGTTTTATTTTAATTCGGTCTTGGTAAAGACCGAAGCCACGTTTTTTATGGGGCTTGGCCCACCTTTCCCACCGCTCTTACTCCTGTGGCTCCAGGATCGATACCGGCCACCACTTACGACCCTTTGATGTGATTGCATAGAATTTGGAATGTTAAAACTGACTTGGGGCCCATAGAGTATTTGGAAAAAAAAAGTACCTTCACGCCTATTATCGCCGAAGAGGTAGGGATCGATCCCAGGACCCCACGCGGCTTCAACAGGCGACACTCGCACCGTTACACCACAGAAGTGATTTAATCAGAGGATAAAAAAAGGTTGAAAGTGTTTCCAGTTTCCTTCCCCAACCAAAGCGGAGACCACATGATTGCAATAACTTAAAACAGTCAATCAAGCTTTTCGGTATTTTGTTTTTTCTTTTTAAATATTTGTGACTCGAACAAAAGTATACTGTGAATTATGGCGCAGTACTTTCGCTGTATTCTTAAAAAAAAATACAAAAATTACAAAAATTGTGACAAGTGTATTAAAATTAAAAGAATGCGTACCCTAACAATAGCCCACTAGGAGGCTATACGAATTTATATATAAATTTATCTTTGGTGTATAATATAAAAGAAAATCTCTATGTGGTTGGTTCGTATTTAAGATTTATTTACTTAGAATATATATAGATTGCAGATACAAGTACTCCACTAGTCAAATCGTTATTTAGACTATGTGGCCACTGTCACTTGATAGGAAGGTTGGATACTTGTCCAGCTCACGGCTTGGGTGCAAGCCGAGATATTTATATATGTGTTTGTCCCCTTAAAAAGGTTTATCGGCGTATGTGGGGATATCCATTACTAGCACCGTAGTTTCACCCCCATAGCTCCGGTTCTAGTCCGGTAGTAGTCGTACCGTCATGGTAGCTGTTTTAAATGAGTGTATTTATTTCATAATCTTAGCATCAAACATGCCTCGATCAAAAACTTGTGGAGCTGCTTATGAAATAAAGGATATAGGAAGCGCATATTAAGATTTAAATGTATCGAGTATAAGAGAATGTAACAGTTTAATAAAACCCGTTTGGTTTTAATTTTATTTTAATTAAGTACCAACGAGCAATTTCTGTACAAGAAGTAATAATGAAAAAATAATTTCTCTTAAATTAATTTTACGTAAAATATTGTAAATGAACCTCGAATATAATTTCTTTTTATTATTTAGTACGATAATAAGTTTAAGCCTTAACTTTGACTTGGCTAGGTCTTATAAATTAATCATTATTATAATAACTCGGCATTTATATAGTTTTTTGATTATTTTTTTGTTAAAGTCAGCAACCAAGCCATATATCATATAATGGAACTTGACTGTCATTTAACGTTTATGTTTTTCATGGGATTATTATTATCACTGATATCACATAAATTCATATATTTTGATAGTTTTAATCATTGCTAACTGGTAGTTAATACTGAGATATTTCTTATTAGAAGTCATTTTCTCATACGAACTATACTTGGCTGTAATATAGATAGTTCCTTGAAAATACTAGCACACCCCTGCCTACCTCTTCGAGGATAATATGCGTGAAGGTACTTTTCTTTTAAATATTATGATTTATAGACGTCTTGAATTCTATAACTCACAAGTTATTAAAAAATAATTCCCAGTTTCGCCATTCTCCTTTAGGTTTCGGATCCATGAAGCGTTATATTGTGTGTGAAATAAAATATTATATGAATACGCAGGTACCCACTATAAATCTAGTTATCTACAAAAAGCGGAACAATATGAATGAAAAACTGAGAAATAGATAGTAAGCCATATTTGTTATCACTTTCTACTAAGTAAGCTATCTATATTACGTCTATGGTCCGCTTTCCTACTTTACCTATGTCACCTGTATGGTCTTTGGACCGCTTCCCTACTCTATTTATATTTCCTCTACAGTTTTAGGTTCGCTTCCCTTCTCTATCTATGTTAACCTCTATGGATTTTGGTTCGCTTTCCTACTCTAACTATATTGCCTCTATGGATTTTACAGACTGTAAATTCATTCCTCAAATCACAAAGTGATTGATAAAATCTTACTGGTAGCCAACTTTTTGCTATTTTGTTTAATTCATTCCCGTCTCGTGGTCTTGCCGCATATCCGCCAAGTCGTTGAACGTTGGGATCAGCTGTAATACACTATAAATAAGTATAAATAATTTATCATTCACAAGGCACAGTAGAGAACAACGAAATGTGAACTTTATTGTAACTACATGTGTATATTCAGTGCCAGGATTACCTTAACAAATAATGCACTAGAACCTTCCTTGAGAATCGTTGTACCCGATGGTGAAACCCGCTTGAACATCCGTTCTGTAGATGGTAAGAAAATCAATACAGACAGACATTTTTGGACACCATATATTAAAATAAGTATGGATTATTAAATTAAGACTTACGTAAGGTGTATAATACGTTTTGAAATCTGGAATAAAATTTCATACTCCCCTAACACCTTCTGATTAAATTTGATGCAATAATTCGCCTACTATAATTCGTATACTATAATCTTGTAAGCTGTAGTATTAGATTGCATTGCAGTTTATTTACCTCTCGCTCAAATCGACATCCCCGTAAAGTACAGCTATGCTGTTGCGTTCATTGCGGTTTTTGAGTGGCCGGTGACCTATTGGAGGGTAAGAAAAACTGTGTGTCTACGTGCGTCGGTCGCCAAAAGGCTCCTATCCACGTTTCCCCCCCCCCCCATACTAAAAAAAGAGGCTTTTTTATATAACGAGCAATCAGAGCATTTTGATGACTACCGACGCCCATGGATATTCCCATGATTGTAACGCAGATACGTTGCCCTGCTACCATCTCCCCTACTATGGGGAAAAATAACATTTATTCTAAAATTGATTTTATCCATTAATAAGCGATTAACAACCAAGGATAAGCACCAACTGTGCATTAAAAATAGTCAATTCGGACGTACATATGTTTTATTTCGATAACGAAAGTATATTTTACGCTTGTAATTATGTTTCTTGACTTTAACAAATTAAGGAAATAACATGTAACGCAAATAAGTGACATCGGGAAACCCAGGATCAATAATCTGCTAGACAATAAGTGCAACTTTCAAACTATTTAGGTGTCATAATCTACTATCTATGAATTTCACCTTACATTATAATTTCTTTAAATACCAACATGCATGGAAACATTACAAATCGTTGGCTAGCGTTTTTCAACATCGAATATTTTAGATATGTAAGAACTTAGCGTTATGAAATATAAATATTTCCAAAGGAACGGTTAGGGACTGTAAACCTACCTATACGACCTAAACAGAGCTTAAAATTGTTTTATTTAAAACTAATTTTTAGAGGCTGTCAAACCACAGTTTGTTCCGGTATAGTACACTACTTAGACGTACGCTATATTTGGCTGCGTAATATCAATTTAACAGTCATTAGTATTGTGAGAAATAAAAGATGTTCAAAAACGCTTCCTTGTGGCACCCCGTATTCTGTTATCTTATACTCAGATATTTATTGTTTTTCGCATTTCCTCAATGTGCAAAATCTACTTATTTGGACCACTTGTTTTCTATTGCTTAAATTAGATTTTATTAGGTCCTATGAAATTCCAGTTGTTCCGTAGGAGTAATTTTACAGAGAAGAGTTTTGTGATAAATTGTTCAGATATATCCATACATAGAGAGGGCCTTATATTGTTATGTTGGGAGTTATATTGTTATGTTGCCTTATATTGGGAGGCACTTATATTGTTACATATTCTAGTTATATAACAACATAGAGAAAGTTGAATATAGCTTCTTTTATATTTTTATCTTTTTTAAACAGATTTGTCAGTCCTTTTGCCTTTTAAAAAAAAACAAGAATAATTAACGATTGATTATCTCTGAGTGAATGCCTTTTTCTATACTTAGGTTCATTAAATACTGTTTAATTTTAAATAATCATTGATGGTACATACATACATACATATTTTTTGACTCAACCGGGGACTTTGGTGGTAAACGAGTAAAATGTTTGGAACTTTGTTATCCCCAGCCCATGATGCCTCACTATGGAGCATTCATTCATGTCAGCGCCTAGGTCATTTTACCTACAGAGTCAGAGTCGGGGTGAGGGACTCCGCATTCTCTTTGACCATGATAATAGTTAAATTACCTATTATAAATATTAAAGCTAAAAAAAAGCTAAAAGAACTGTCTTGGGATCCGCAAGGAATTCAATGAGAAGAGAATAGGGTCCTCCTATTAGGAAGTAATTCCAGTTTCCCTCCCTTGTCAAAGCGGGAGACAGTACAAGATAGCAATGACTTGTAACAGCCAAGAAAAGGAGAGGGCAGCCAGGTGAAGCCCAGCTGCGGTAGAAAATGTTTAGCTGATCATATTGATTCCGCCTAATTTTTTTTTAACTCAGTATTCTGGGCTATTAATATGTTTGAGTCTCGTTAATTTGCTGCCAGTAATATTTGTGACAGAATAGTTTGAGAGCACGAAAGCACAATGTGGGAAACATTGTCCACGAGATCGCTTTAGTAGACTACTCCAGTCACACTGCGAATATTATCAAGCAATATGCCACGCTCCACTCGCCAATGACCACACTCTCACAGGACGTGCGTGATGTGTGGTTTTTTCGTATTCGTCATCTTCGGTGGAGCAGTCACGGGGAGGTGTCAGTATCAGTTTGAAACTATAAAGTTTGGCTTTGAAGTTTGCCATGAAGTGTTTTGATAATCGGCCCGCACACACGGAAAAAATTTATGCAAATGTCGTCCATTGGTTTTATTAGACCAGGGGGCCTGCCATTCATTGATTAAGTTTTGAGTAGTTGGGTCTATAGGGTTAAAATGTCTCGCAATCTTCTGTCTGTCTTGGGGTCTTAAGAAGTTTGGATGAGAGCAGTTTCCTGAATTATAGTACATGGCTGCACGACGTTGTATTTCTAGGTCCACTAGTAGGATTCCTGCAAGAACTGCTTAGGCCTCCACACTAACAGTGCGATAAGCTTTACATAGAAATATTAATGCAAGTAAAAAAAGCAGTATTTGTTACGTGTTCATTCCGTGTAATAGTTGGTCTGAGAGATCTTAGTTGCAGGTGAATGGTAGTCTTGGCGTTTATTGCAATGGCCAATATCCAGCAGCGAGGACAATGATGATGTCATACCTCTGATGCGACTTCCACTTGTTCCCGAATCTCAAAAAATGGTTAGGTGGCCGAAGATTTTCTTCAGATGATGAAGTCACTGTCGCCGTATAGGAGTATTTTGAGCGCTTAGAGAAGACCTTATATCAAACTGGTGTAACGGCATTGGAAAAGCGCTGGACTAAATGCGTCGATATAGAAGGAAACTACGTTGAAATATAAAACTGTTTTAAATAGATTAGCGCGCGAATTCCTTCACCCTTCTGAGGGTGAGGGGGTACGGGCCCACCAGTCAGCGCAGAAGTCATTTTAGCTACCGCGCGCAAGCTGCCCAGACATCAGCGTCGGGTGAGGAATGACCTTTCCCTCCCTTTGGCCATGATAATAATAGTTAAATTAGCTATTATAGACACTCTCATATCTGGATGCATCTCACCCATATACGAGAGAGGGGGCGCGGGGGTCTTACGACCGCCGGACCTAGTCTCGTCTTCATACAAGTACTCATAGCAGTACGATGAAGCTATATTGAGCTTCTCTTCGCTTCCACAGCATACGTTCAGTTCGGGTAAGAAAAAAAAGGAAAAATCCTAAACTTATACAATCTCTTACGTTGTATAGTTCCAGTCGAATGTTGACTACAATGGCGATCTACCAGAACCACCTTACTGTGTCGGATATGTTACCCTGCATGTGTGTGTGCTCAAGCACGCACGCTCTGGGACGACAGCCGGGCTCATTTAGAAATATACCAGGCATGGAACCGACGACTTAGTGTCCTAATAAATACAGAGAAGAAAAGCCATGTGCAGGAATACGACTGCGAGTGTCCGTGTTGGTTAAAAGGGAAGGAATATGAGAATGCTTTTTTGTATACAGGCAAATGAAAACCGAAGCCTTTTGAATGTTAACGATGTCCATAGACATCGCATTATTGTTGTCATGCACATTATTGGCTTTCCTGTCCTCATCCCCTCCAAGGGGCCATTCCTACTTACAAAAAAGCACTAAACGCGACAGCATAGCTGTCGCTTTACGGCGAAATCATGTGAGAGTGGGGCACCTCCTCGGTAATGCCAGCTCAATTCGCCTGGAATGCAGCAAGGCACTACTTCCTATAATTAGCGTTATCATCTTTATCTATCTTACATACTATGCACAGTGCTTGGAGAGAAATTAATGAAAAAAGAGAGATGTAGTAAACGACATTAGCTTTCTCTTTCTACTTAGATGGGCGCGATTTAGTTTGGCTTCCCTTTATATTATCTCTTTTCTTTTTGTGTCCAACCAAAGTCGTGAGGTCCCAGGTTTGAACTAAAACTAAAGGTCGCAGGTTTAAGTGTTATTGGGAATTTTCAATTTCTAATAACAGCCCGAATTCGTGCCTCGGGCACGTTAAGCCGTCGGTCCTGCGACTGATTTCTCTCCGCTCGTGACGGGTTGTCCTCCCATCAGAATAGGCGATTGAGGCAACAGGCAGTGCACTTGTGCCTGCCCACACTTGTGCCCTATAATGTTTCCCGCTGCTGGCTAATCTCTATAGACACGATATTATTATTATTAATAATAATTATAATAATAATAATATCTCTTGAATTATCACACCATTTTAGCTTAGACCAATTCTAAGTAGTGCAAGGACTTGTGTTACAGGTACAACGGACTATATGTTAAATATTTACCTATAAATTTAAGAGTATTATATATTTTAAGATTTTTATCATAGAAATACATATGAAAGATCTATAAACATCCATGACCTAGGCGGAATTTGAACCCACGAACTCTGCTGTAACACGCGGACTAAACTTCATGATACCAACTGAGCGAGCCTCACTTGTTATACTTGAGTATCAATTCAATCTTCAATAGAGTCATCGGGAGCACGGATATCATTGTGTAGTGCCCCCCCCCCCATTTCTAAGGTTAGGTACCTTTTTTTTTTTTAATGTTTCTAATAAAATTAAGTAAAACGAATAAAAGTTGTACTATTTATAGAATATAAGTAAATATTTCTTAACGAACGAAACACTGCAGTACTGTACTTTTTTCTAGTACTTTCCAGCACATGTACGAGGCAGGCATAAATGGATGGGCAAAGTACATTGAGAATAATCAATATCTGAAACGATAGTTCCCCATAAAACTATTCTTACAATTGTCTCTGCAGGCCTTCTTTGCCTTTCTTAAATTACGGGGTGTGCACTTATCACAGACCGTAGACAACGCTGCCTTGCAGGCTTTATAGCACTGCTTTGCTGCCTTCTTGATACACGGCCTCCAACTTCTTGTAGCGTGATCGTCCTGTTCCTCGAAGGTGAACCGTTCCGTGCCGCTGAGGTCTTCCAGCTCTGATGTTATTGCGTGATCACTATACCCATCTCCAATATTACTATTATTAGTCAAAGCCTGCCGGATGTTCAATTATTTTGAAATAAACAATTTTTGTGAGCATCAAGTTAATTAAACTAAACTCATTAGCAACTTCGCTGGCGCGTTTCGCGCGGATTGTGAGTAGCCGGCGGCCCAATGGAAGGAAGGACGTATTTACATTACTATTATGCGTATAATATGCTTATTGTCGTCAGTTGTTATAAAAAACCGACCACTCACCTGTCCCCTATGTTAAATATAAACAAACAAATATAACCTTCGTAAAAAAACGCATCGAGCGTAAGCTTTTAATCCGTTTTTCGGATTTAATTTTGCTTTGGAAGCGAAGAAACGCATAACATTGGTTTCACCGGTTGATATAGGATAGCTCTCCTCGTCGAGATGGGCGAGATGTATCCCGATATGAGAGTGTTTTTTAACTATAATTATCACGGCCATAGAGACCGCGGGGTCCCTCATCCCCAGACTTCGAGGTTAGGGGCAGATCACGCGAGGCAACTAACATGTCACCTGCGCTATCACGAATGAATGACTCATGGAGAGGATCAAGACTGGTGCTGTCCCTTCCTTCACCATCTGACGGGTGACTAAAAACAATCTACACAAATAAATAACACAAACACAGCTAAAATAAAATTAGAAGCATTAAAGAATATTGTATACATACATATACACACACATACATACATAAATACATACAAACATACATTACTCTCACAACTCATACACTCGAAAAACATAACCCTTATCTTTGCAGCCGGGTGTACATATTGGTGTTATAAATTTTTTTGCGCGCGTCAAAAAAGCGCCGAAATGAAATAAAAGGAATACATGTAAACAGATCTAGAGGCAAATTTATGTTACGTCGTCGTCGTATTGGGAATAGTCCCTTCCCAATACGATCTGCAATTGGCTAAGCACTATAGATATTAGCTGTAGCTCAAACAGTACCACCGTAACAGCTAGGTAGAGACCAGCACGAGGCAGTTCTTTCATCCGTCTGAGGGTGAAGGGGGTACGAGGCCCTAGTCATAATCCTCTCCAAGAATACCTAACGTCAACGCCGAGGCCATTTTAGCGACCGCGCGCGAGTTGCCCTCGACGTCAGAGCCGGGGGATGAGGGACCCGGCGGTCCAGACCAGTGAGAACTGGTCATGATAATAATGGATAAATTACCCATTATAAACATTCTCGTATCGGGACGCGTCTTTCCCATCTGCGGGAGAGG
>JAFELO010000714.1:202441-224293 GCA_017140195.1 Eumaeus atala
CCCGGCTGGCTAAGGCCGGGCGCGAACCGCCACCAGCAGTGACTTTTTCTTTTTTCGGAGGGACCTACTTCTGATTGGCGGCACTTGGGCCAGCCCTAACAGTTCGACTGATTACGGAAGACTTTTTGTCTTCTGGTTATAATAGTCTGTGTTGCCAGCAATGACATGTAAAGAATAAAAAAATCTGAGCCCTTTCACGAGTTTTATAAATGACGGCTTTATATCATAGTAAAGTAAGCCTCGAATTGTTTTGAGTATTGCTGGAATGGCAATGTAATTGTTCCTTAGGTTTTTATCTATAACAAATGAGAAGTCTCAACATAAATCCACAAATGTTATAAACGCAAAAGTCTGTCAGGCTGGATTTTTTGGATATTCTTTCACGTAAAACTACTGGATACATTTTAATGAAACTTGGCAATGTTGTAGCTTATGTAACAGTATAGCACATATGGCATATAAATATGAACTTTTCTTGTGGTTTTGTCTGTGATTCATAAGGACGTAGTCGCGAGCCACGCTAGTAAATAACATTCCAAAAGTAACAATGATCGTGACGTTACTTACATTCGTACTGCACCGCGCAACAATCCGATCAAGATATTATAGACATGTAACAGCGACGTATTACAAAATCTGCCGCCTTTTCTTCTGCTTCCGAAACATCGGGATGGTTAAATAATTAAATAAACCGCGATAAAATCTGTAAAAGTAATATCATTGTAATGAGTAACATGCGCAAACTTAAGACATCAAAATATTTCCTTCAATCAAACAAGTGAATAAAAAGTACCTTAATGACTATTGTTAGTAACATAACATAATTAAGTTTACATTATGGTATGGATCCTAACCCACCGATTTGGAAACACGCCCAGGTGGTGGCGTTTCGCAGTCGCCGGCTTTTTCGTAGGCGTAAAAATCATCTGTGTTGCCAGCGATGACATTCGAAGTATTAAAACAGGGAACTTTGGCGAGTTTTATACATTAGTGTTAGTTTCCAAAGCATGGATTCTGGTACCACTAGGGGGAAAATAATTATGGCCTTCAATGTTCTGAAGGACATAGAAGTGGCTGAACATATAAATGATTCGGAAATGTTTTATCCGAGCATAAAGACATACCGACCGTATTTGTCTCACTCAATGGTGTCTATGACTGAGAGGGCCAGGGGTCTCTAGGCTTAGGCTGGTGCTTAATCTCGCGGAGAACACCACCTGAACGATATTATGAAACCCGCAAAAGCAAGTTTTGTTCTATAGTGCTTAGAGCCTAAAGCTGTATAGACTTAGGACTTAGGTAATTTCATGCTTATGAAATAAGTGGCGTGACCTTTGCTTTTATCCCGTATCCTACTCCAAGACCAGGCGATGCGGCACCCGTGCCAAATGCGCCTTGACGCAATGTTATCGCGTCTTTGGCGCCGCACTATACGTGGGACAGGCAGATAGTTTAGCGAAATTAAAAAACAATGTACTATAAAGGAACTATTAAATATTCTTCTTCTCTCTGTGTCTTCAGCCGACGTTAGTCCACTGTTGGACATAGGCTTCTCATTTAGTTGTTTCCCGCTGCCCGGCGAAGATTGTCTCGCCGGCTAGTGGGAGGGCGTCCCACGCTACGTTTGCCTTTATATTGTTCCACTACTAAATACTTTCAATGTACTCTCGACCACACTAAACCAGTTTTAGAAACACTGACACCTCATTTACGGCCTCCTCAAACGCTGACAGCGCGTCTTCAGGAAACGAAAATTGTATCCCCTTGAGCAGATTTTTTATTTTAGGGAATGAAAGGAATTCACACAGTGGCAATTCAAGGCTGTAAATCGTTCCTATACAAGAGCGTGCTGAAACAAACCTACCGGCCAAATTTCAAGTTTGTGCGTGTTATAGTTTCTGAGATTACGTGATTAATCAGTGAGCGGGCGCTTCGCTTATATATGTATTTGAAATGATAATGGTGATGTTGTCTTAGCCGAATGTCGGATACGGCGGCCATCCCTGTGTAGACTAGCCAACTGCGCAGCACATGTTATAGTTCACAAATGTGTAACCAGGCACAAGAGCAATCCATGTCCTCTCGTTCTTCTATTCCGAAGGGAAGGGAATCCAGTCTGAAACGCGGCCTTTTAAGCCGAAAGAGACAGAAAATGTTAATCTCTATTCACCAAGACGTCCAGTCGTCGTCACATAACTGCCTATGGCATCCCTTACCTATATGTGGCTGAAGAGCCATACGGAAACACTGTGGGAGGGCCTTCGGCCCACCCAGTGGGAGACCCCTAAGGTCATGGTGGAGCAGCCAGCACGGAGGGAGAAACGCCGATAGTTCTCCACGATAACAACGCTTGGATGAGTGTCGTGAAATTAAATGATGATCAGAGCATTAATTACATTTCAGCGAATGCCTTCAGAAACGACATTCGAGTCAACACGGCGTCATCCGGCAAACACCACCGCTTGACCGCACTCCTTCGCGTTAGAAATATCGCGTATCATACGTAAGCTTTGGTGGATGAACGCCTCCTAAGGTTTGTAATTAAGGGAATCCCGAAGGAGTTTCCTAAAGTGGACGTGGCTGCTGACTTAGTCAGACAGAACATCCCAATCCTGGAGGTACATCGGAAGTACCGCCACACCAAAAACGGTGACAACACCGTAAATGTAAACCACACAATATTGTACTTGTCATCCTGCCCTTGGCTCATGAGAGCAAGGAGGTCCACGATGTCAAAGCGATCTGCGGCTTCACGGGATTCCGTGTAGAGCCAGCCAGCCAGCGAAGGTCACCGGGACAATGCCACCGGTGCCAACTGTATGGGCACTCAGCCCGCAACAGTCACGGGCGCCCAAGGCGTGTTAAAAAAAAGAAACATATCTACCGCCGAGCCCCAACATGCGTGCTGTGGGGACAAGTTGGCCATACGGCCTATTACAGAGGGTGCCTAAGGGCCCCCGAAAAGAGGAGAGTACCCTATCCCCAGGGTATCCCAAAGCCTCTCCCCAGGGGACAAAAAGAACCACAGGTGCCAAAGCGCCCCATCCAAAAGCATGAGGACGTCATCCCTGTCTTTGTCTCTTCCCATCTGCGGGAAAAGAGGGGGGTCTGTCCCCTATCGTCTCCTTAAACTAGAAGCCACAGCTTCGCTAGTCCCTTGAATTGTAGTGGCGGGAGCAATAGGGCCGCCAATCAGTAGTAGGCCCCACTGAAAAAAGAATAAACTTTCCTATCTATATCATCTCTATGTTAGCGATATATTCAAATTAGAATTGATAAAAAAATAGATAAAACTTTACTCAAGTATTTTCTTTTATAGAATAATATAATATAATATCTATAATATCTGTGGACTTATCACACCACGTTAGCCTAGCCCCATGCTAAGTACCGTAAGGACTTGTGTTACAGGTACTAGACAACGGAAATATATTCGAACCCGCGACCTCTGGCGTAACACGCGGACTAACGGCCACGTTACCCACTGGGCCAGCCGGTCGTCAATAGGGGAGCAAACAAGGAATCGGAGCCTTTCTACGACTACCGACGCCCATGAACATCCACGTAATCACACTCCACGTAATTAAAACGATAAAAAATTGTTCCGATGCAGGCGTAGCGCTAGTGTCAGTAGAAAAATGGCGGTCCATTCATGTCAATGAATATACATCAAAGAAGAGGGTGAGGATGTTATCAGTCGAACGGGAAAACTGTAAAATCAATTTCAAAGGAAATGCGTGAAACATTAATGAGAACTTGTAGACACGTTTATAATTAACCATGACATTAAAGAAACAATAAACCAATGTCTATATAAAGTATCACTTGTTCGTATGAAAATTCATTTTCACGATGGGGATTTTGAAGGTTACCGCACTACTGGCATTGTTTTCTGTAAGTTTTCTTAAGCATTTTCTTTAATGGGCTTTCCACAGACGCTACTCCTGTGGACCCAGGATTAATCGTGGCAAATACTTTAGATTGACAAAAGTATCGCAGGGAGATCGAGACGAATGCAAAAACTGTCTTGGAAAGCGACTCGTATCAGAAGTAGGAAAAAATGTTTTCTTGCAAACCGAAGTTTCTACTTATAAATAATATTTTTTTCCAGAATAGATTATATACAGGCAGTGTCTCATACACAAAAAAAATTTCTCGCACTACTTTCTGCGTGGCCTGGTATAAACTTTACTAGCAGACACACTTTCTCAAAAAAAAAAAACTCACCCCAAGGAGTAAAGTTTCGCAATTTTATTTTGGTATTTATCGAATTTTTATCATATTTTATTATAACATGTATGTGTATATACATATGTGTATGTATATTTATCCTTTTTTGACCCTTGACACGCTATTCCTACGGCATATATCCTTCTCTAGTCCATGAGAAGGTAGTTTTAAGATATGGTTTAGGCTATTATTTAAAAGATATTTTGAAGTAAAATTGTGCCTTTTTGGGTTCCCCCTTGCGACCAAAGGTTCTTTAATCAGACTAAGCAGTTGCGTAGTCCGTCTAGTGGCAAACCCAGCACTGGAAGAAGAAAAGTACAAGCGAAGGCTTAGTTTATCAGATCTTTCTAAAGCCTGGATAATTTTTCAGTCCACTTTACACTTGCAGAAATTACAAACCTTTTGTTGTCATGCATCTATAGATGTTATAAAACAAAGTCCCTAAAGTATAGTGATTCCCGGAGTAGGTTTCAGCATATAATTTGTTTGGGTAACAACCCGGCCAATGAATTCTCTGTTGCTACTACTTGCAATAAAATTAAAATTTTCCTTTATTTTTGATAAATTATACATCAACTATATATGTTTTCCAAAAGTGTATTACAGCTGCCAATGTTCGACTACTTGGAGGATATTCGGCAAGACCACAAGACGTGAATCAATACAACAATTTTCTCAAAACACTTCCAACGGTAAGATTGTATTAATAATTTTTGTTATGAATCACTGTATCATCATCATCATTATCAGCCCTTATCGGTCCACTGCTGGACATAGGCCTTTCAATGAAAGAGGGCCATCAAGTTATAGTGGGTTCATAGAGTAGGAAAGAATGCCTAGAACCATAGAGGTTATATAGGCAGAGTAGGGGAGCGAGGCTAAAACCATGGATGTTATATAGATAGAGTTGGGAAACAAGCCAAAAGCTGTAGAAGTAGTATAGATGGAGTAGAGAAGCCAGCCTAAAACCATAGAGGTTATATAGATAGAGTGGGGAATCCAGCCTAAGATGAAGTAAGTCCGTAAATATCGAAAGAGATAGCAAATGTTGCTTACTATAAGTCTCCCTTTTTTCATTCATATCGTTCTGTGCAATGCACATTCGTGATTGATAGACAAAGATGTATTCTCATCTTCCTTTTCTATGAACCAACACGGACACTCGCAGCTATAGGCCTGTCGATGGCTTCCCATCCCTATCTATATTATCTCCAGGATAAAAAAATTGAGAAAATTCGGTCAGTGTACTGAATTTAGTCGGTAAACCACCGCGAGTGCCATCATTGCCGCTTTTGGTAAGGTGACCCGGAACAAGAATATATATGCAAGTAGCTACTAAAGTAAGTAGACCGATAGAACTTCCATAAAATGTATGAACCTAATACCCACTAAAGCCGGCCGGCTGCCATTGGCCGCCTAAACTGAGGAATCCCGCATCTGTCAGCTACTGGGTACCGCGACGCGGCCCTGTAAGAGTCCGGTCCCTTACAGGGCCGCGTCGCTATAGAGGTTTAGCTAAACTTTTATTCAATTGGTCTTTCCACATTCACAATTCAGGACAGAATTAAAATAGTACAAGAACAACAATGGAATTAATACAGTTTTTGTTATTGGTTAGTAAAAAGTGGATGTATGCATGGCTCTACACCCTCCCATGCAGCATGGCACTACCTCTTCCTTCATAACATTTATCAAAATACTAAATTTAACATATTGTCCGTGTATAACACAAGTCCTTGCGGTACTTAGCACAGGGCTAGGCTGGACGCGGTGTGATAAGTCCACAGATATTATTATATTATATGTTGATTTTGCAGCAGGCAGTATCAAAGAATAGAAATTTACAGGGCAACTCAGGCTTGGAATCTCCCAACACAAGGGACAGCTCCGAAACTGACTCAGATGAAAGCGACGAACTCGATGCACCTTCAAACACTGGCCCTGTAAGAAGTGTTATTTGCTACAATCAAAATGAAATGAGTTTGATATATTGTAGTGTATACGTCGCAGTCGTATTGCACAATATTTTTTTAGTATTGGTGGACTAACGAGACACCAGAGTACCTCTAAGACTACCGACGTTCATGAACATCGGCACAATTTACTATGCCCATGCGTTGCGCTTCTTTTTACCTCCCCCAATGATCCACCGGCTACTCACAAACCAGAAATATATGTGTATACAATACATACAGCATTACGCGTATGTGTGTCCATAAACTTAATGCCTCGTGGTCTAGTGTTAAGCGTGTTCTGCCACAGACGTGAGGGCTCGAATCCCGGGCACAACATCGGACAATACAAAAGGTGTTATCAGGGTTTTTCAAAATCTAATAATAGTCCGGATTTAGGAATTTGTCGGTGTTACACCCCCGTGCCTCGAACACGTTAGGCCATCGGGCCCGCGCCTGATTTCTCTCCGGTCGTGTGCGACTGCCGTCCCATCGGTATGGGAGAATGAAGGAATAGAGAGTGCACTTCTACGCAAACAAATGTGCACTATTTTTGTTCCGCGCAGATGGCTCTTCTCAATAGAGCCGCTGTAGCCGAAATTCGGCTAGGATGACATTATTATTTTATTGTACAAATCGCCGTATTACATTACGTTTAGCCATTTTCAAAAACATGTTGGGTGGTTTTGTTTTGCCGCGGGCCAACGATTAGGCGGATTGTCATTGCGAACGAATAAACATGTCGTGCAGACGTCGGACGAGGAGGAGGGTGTTCCGCCATCCGCCACGGAGGCTGAAATGGAAGCGATTCTGACTAGCCTTCAGAAGAGGGCACCGGGTCCAGACGGGGTGCACGGGAAAGTGCTGGCGATCTCTCTCGTACACCTCGGGAATAGCCACCGGGAAATGTTTGACCGCTGTCTGCGGCCTGGTCAGTTCCCGAGTGCATGGAAGGAGGGTCGGATCTGCCTGCTTCCAAAGGCAGGGCGGCCCATGGACTCGGCGTCGTCGTTTCGACCGGTGGTGCTGCTGAACAAGACTGGGAAAGCTTTAGAACGGATTGCGGCCTCCCGTCTCGTTCAGCATCTGGACTGGCACGGTACCCGGAACACAGGGGGGAGGCGGTGGACATCGCGAACGCTTTCAATAGTCTTCCGCACAGCGTGATACGGGAGACACTGGTCTTCTTTAAGGTGCCTCCCTATCTCGTGAGGCTGTAAGAGGCGTATCTCTCCGATCACAGAGTGGCTCTCGAGAACCGATCGGGGTCCGTGGAGTGGCGGCGAGTCGGGCGTGGCATCCCGCAGGATTCTGAACTTGGACCAATCCTGTGGGACGTCGGCTACGACTGGGTCCTGCGAGGCCGTCTCCGTCCCGGTTACGAGACTACAAGGAGGTGGCGCGGCTGGCCGCGGTGGGCGTTGACCTTGTGATTAGCCGCATAGTGAGGTTAGGGCTTCGGGTCAGATGAGACAAGACCTTCTCTTCCGCGGGACCTGCCGTCAGGTGCCCCCACCGGGGGCCGCTCTGCAGACCGGAGGGGAGAGGGTCAGGTTGAGCCCCCATATCAAGTATCTGGGGCTCATCCTTGATGGAGGGTGGACCTTCGGCCCACACTTCGCTATGATGGAACCGAAGATCGTGAAGGCAGCGAGTGCGCTGGGCAGACTCCTCCCGAACCTCGGAGGACTCAGCGCCGCCTGCAGGCAGCTGTACTCCGGTGTCTGTCGGAGTATGGCGACGTACGGTGCTCCGGTTTGGGCGGATCATCTTACTGCGAGAAATAAGGCCCAGGATAGGTCGATCCGGGGATACCGTACGGTATCGTGGGCTGCAGCGTCAGCTCCAGTCGGTGATCCCTCGTGTTAGCTCGTGGTGGAAGTTCTTGCCGAGAGATGCTCCTATGTCACGGATACGAGAGCTCTCGTCCTGAATCCCACACATGATGAGATCCTACGGATTTGCCGGTTAGGGCATGTGTCGTTAATTCAGAGGTGGGGGGAGGACCTGGCGCGGCAGCCGTAGGGTAGGGAGATAACGGCTGCCTTGCGCCCAGTCCTCGAGCGGTGGATGCGCCGTAGGCGCAAACCCCTCACCTTCCATCTCACGCAGGTGCTCACCGGGCATGGTTGCTTCGGTGAGTATCTGTGTAGGACGGCCCGCAGGGAGCCGACGACTCATTATCACGATTGTGACGCGGCAGTGGACTCGGCCCAGCACACCCTTGAGGTGTCCCCGAGATGGGCGGCGCTGCGTCACGATCTGACATCAGTTGTCGTAGGTCGAGTCGGTATCGACGAGCCCTACCAGACGATGGCTTCCTTCTGTGAGACCGTCATGTTCCAGAAGGAAGACGACGAGCGGGTAAGAGAGGAGGTTGCCGACACGGCCTCCCCCCGCCGATGACCCACAAAGTGGGTGAGGTTGTCCAGTGGTGCGGGGCAACCCTGATGTCGAGGAGGCGTCGTCCTTTAGGGGACTGACTGGTCGAGGTGCCCTGATGGTTTGTTGTATCTTCGCACCTCGCCACAGGCGACACTGATGGCACTCGAGGTGTATTTTGTGGATATTCGGCACTATAATGTGCCATGAGCCTCCACACACCATTGGACCCCACCAAGGGCCAGTGAGTGCGTGTCCCCATCCAGGGCCGGTGACTGCGCGTAAATGCGTTTCCCCGCGTCAAAAAAAACATGAAAGGGGGCACCCCCCCCCCCCCCTATGGCGATGAACAGGGGCTCGGAGGAGACGTTGTATCTTGCGCCTCCAGCAATAGTAGAGCCCTCGTGCCCCTAGATATCATCCGTAATTGGATTATTCTGCCTAAACAAAAAGAAAAAACCCAAAATAATTTGGTTTCCAAAAAACAATTCTTTACTATATTCATAGAAAACTGCCGCATCCGTGATCCAGGCCTAATGTAGGACACCAACAGATGATGCTTTTTTTTAATGGTGAATATCGGACTAACCGCAAATAACCGGTTATTTTTATTCTCGGTCAATTCGGGCAAAATTGTAATGCCGCAATAAGGTTTAAACGTAAATAGGTTATATTTTTAATTTCATTAATTCGGATGTGATTTCTCCAATCCTCGAATTCTCTGGAGCGTCATTTCCCGGGAGCAAAGACTAATGTTTTCCCGAGAATTTCCAGACAAGTTTCACTCCGGAATTCTTTTTTTCCGGATCTAAACTTGTGCTGTGGAAGCAAAGAGAAGCCCAATGCAGCTTCATCGGATCGCTACGAGTGTTTGTCGGGTGACGATATTCCAGCATTCTATGAAATTGTAACAAATAATAAATTACAGGACAATTACAACGTTGGCTCACTCGGAACACCAAGAAATATAATTGACGATTCTGAAAGCAACTTTGCGGAAAGCGAGGAGCTTGGCGGTGTACTTCCAACTATTAACAACAAAGGGCTTTCAGGGAGGAAATATTCTCGCCCAGGTATGTGTTTGGAAAATTGCAAGATCTGGATCAACAAGTTCTGTGCGAAGCCTGGATCTTGCAGTTCCCGTGAATACGAAGATTTATTGAATAGATGTAAAGCATGCAACGAATAAATTGCGCATAATCGTAGTATTGTTTTTTTAAGTGAAACAATTTCCGTCAATTCACAAAACGGCACTATATTTTGTAAAACTACTTACACACATTTCTTCATTGGCCTCAAACGAGAGTTAGCTTTACGAGGTAAATTTAAATATTACTAGAGGTCGAGTAGCGAGGCCAACTTTAATAGTAAGAGAAATAGCGCAGCGAGGCAAACTTTAATAGTAAGAGAGATTGTGTAGCGAAGCAAACTTTAATAGTAAGAGAGATAGCGTAGCGAGGCAAACTTTAATAGTAAGAGCGATAGCGTAGCGTGGCAAACTTTAATAGTAAGAGAGATAGTGTAGCGAGGCAAACTTTAATAGTAAGGGGGATAGCGTAGCGGGGTAAACTTTCGTAGTAAGAGAGATAGCGTAGCGAGGCAAACTTTATTAGAATGAGAAGTGGCGTTTCGAGACAGACTTTAATTGTGCGATATGTAACGTAGGGCGGTAAACTTTAATAGTGGTAGAAATAGCCTGGCGAGGCAACTATAATAGTGTGAGAGGTAGTGTAGCGAAGCAAACTTTAATAGTACGATAGGTAACGTAGCGCGGTAAACTTTAATAGTGGTAGGAGTAGCGTGGACATTCAAAATCGTCCGTACCATCCGTCCGTCATACATAGTATGTAGTTGTAAATATGATATGAACACATTTTTTTGAATTGTCGACCTTACACACGTGACAAAATTTTTCAAAACGGCGTACAAAAAGCAGTGTCAATTTGAAAATAGTTTGCCACTAGAACATGGCTACGATGAATTAAACACAAAGATTTTAAAAGTGTGTTCGGCTGTCCTGACCGCGATTCGCACGTACTTGATTAATTTATCTTTTTCTTGTGGAGCGTTTCCAGGTGAAATAAAAATATCAATTGTTAAGCCCATTTATAAGAAGGGGGAGAACTCTGATATCAAGAACTACCTCCAATAGCTCTCATATCTATAATATCTAAGATATACGGAAAGTGCATACTAAAAAGACTTTTTGAATTCTCTTCGAAATTTAAAATAATATCAGATGAGCAGTTTGGTTTCCAAAAAGGAAAATCCACTACACTAGCTCTCTTCTCATCTTTAAAAATAATACTAGGAAATACTAATAATAATTTTATGACTACATGGTTATTTTTGACATATCTAAAGCTTTTGACTACGTTTCCCACGAGCTTTTGCCATAAAAATTGGAAAAATGTTGGTATTAGAGGTCGTCAACTCAAGTGGATTTCAAGTTACCTATCCAATAGACAACAGTGTGCTTCAGTTACTGGGCTAAATGGCAATACAGAAGTCACGTCATATTTATCAGACAACAAATACAACAGATGCGGAGTGCCTCAGGGGAGCGTACTCGGGCCTATTTTGTTCCTGTTATATGTGAATGACGTAGTAAAAATTACACAGCACAAATTTATATTATATGAAGACGACATTTCAATTATTATAACTTCAAAGAAATCACACAATACAATTAATGACCATGAAAATGATATAAATAATACAATTGAAGATTTAATTAAATGGATTAATATTAATAATCGTATAATTAATTTAAATAAATCAAAATACATACAATTTATTCGGGGAAATTATAATAATAATAAAGCGAAACTTAATATTTTAAAACTACAAGAAGTGACTCATACAAAATTCTTGGGGATAACTAAAGATGGAAATTTAAATTGGAAATTACATATAGATGAATTGTCCACTAAGATGAATAAGTTCACATTTGCACACAGTAAGAAATTATAAAATTTACGAAAACGGCTATTATGTCTTACCGTGCTTATGTCGAGTCCTACGTTTTGGATTAATATTATGGGGCAACAGCACCGACCATAACAGAGTATTTATTGTACAGAAGAAGTGCATAAGAGCGATATGTGGGCTTAGATCAGATGAATTTTGTAGACCAATCTTCTAGCAACTTGGCTTATTACCGCTGCCGTCGCATTATTTCTTTGAAGCAATTATGTTTGTAGACAGGCACAAATACCTGTTCACATCGGCCGAAGAAGTGAATTCTCGTAGCCGACCTGAACCATATAAGCTTGTAGTCAACGATAAACCTAAATTAACTAAATGTAATAAAAGTTGTTTAAATATGTGTGTAAAATTATACAATAAAGTACCTAGTCACCTAAAGAAGCTAAGATTGACCATATTTAAGCGTAAATTGTATCAGTTGGTTATCATAAACAAATATTAGAGTATTAAAGACATGTGTTACATAAAACTCTAAACTACGTAGATAAGGTTTGGTAGAGAATACTTTTGTGACATTGTATTTACTGTTAGTTAGCATAACAATAGCATGCAAAAATAAGGTTTTATATTAACTAACAGTAAATACAATGTCACAAAAGTATTCTCTACCAAACCTTATCATCATCATTATCATCATTATTATCATCATTGTTATTGTCATTGTTACTGTCATTGTCATTGTTACTGTCATTGTTATTGTTACTGTCATTGTTATTGTCATTGTTACTGTCATTGTTATTGTTACTGTCATTGTTATTGTCATTGTTACTGTCATTGTTATTGTTACTCTTACTGTTACTATTACTGTTCCTGTTACTGTTAATGTGCAGAAAGCAATTGTACAATAGTCACCGTCATATTCATGTCTTCAACCAATGCGTTCTCCCCGTGATGCCCTAGGGGGCGAGGCATGGCTTCTTAATTTAGGACTGGTCCGGAAGTTTGCGGTAGCTCGACGGGCTATTGAACGTGTTATGTGGGGAACAGAATTCATAACGAAGTAAAAAAAAAAAGTACGAAAAAAATGTATCCGATATCACGCGACGAATAGGCTCGCTGGAGTGGCAATGGGCTAGTCACACACTCAGAAGATCACATTCCAGATAGGCCAGTAAGATTCTGGTGTGGAGGTCGCGATTGGGAGAACGAAGTGTTCGTCGACCGTTCACCAGGCTGGAAGACGATGTGGGATGCGCCTAGCTGGAGATCGGTCGTCTCGACATTCATTAAAAGGTCCGATAAGGGATGATAGTGATGATAATAATGATAGCCATTTATTCAAGAGGTGTTAATAAAACATAATAAATTTACTTATTCTTTGATTCATGGGCTGTTATTTAATAGCTTAGACTACAACTGTGCCGTGGTTTTTTTTAAATTTTCGCTCGATGAACATACGCTGTGTATAAGTTATTATAAAGTGTATAATTAAGTGCACAAATTAACCATTTAGTGCGGCGGATTCCTACCAGATTACAAATCGTATATGTTGAGTATTTCAGTCATGCGTTGGGTACAGTACTAGTCGGGTGAGGTATAATAAGGAGTCTGTTCTCTAACCGACAATCCTGACCATTATGTATCGCTATTATAAATTACCAATACAAAGCATTCACCAATTAAGCCATCTAGAACTATCTCGACGACCCGAATAAACTGAAATGTTTGCAATTGGACACCAAGAAATTAAGCTAGAAGGAAGAGAAGACATTATTTTATTTATTTATTTTTAATATAATACAATATGTAACATAACGCCCACATTATTAGTAATGAACTTCAAACTATGTTAGCAAATATAATAATATTATTATATTTATTCATAACAAATAAATTAAACTTTAAGTAACATAACAATTAATGATTAACAGTTGAAACCTGACTGTTCCCACATGAACCTTAGAGACTACAGTGGTTCAAATAGAAACAGTCAAGTCCGGCAGCCAATATGGCCAGAACGGGGTGAGAGCTGGCCCGTACTCTCCGTCAGCGAGGTGCAACTCTGGGGGATGGTCGCATCAACACCCGGAGTGCATTAAACGGTCCCAGAGTGTGTGGAGAGGGTTATATGCTCAAAGAGTCCACAGGCTACGCGTGTAAAAGGACATGCAATAAGATTTAAATAAAGTCACTTTTACATGCTTAGAGCTGTGAGCAAACCTGCGGGTGAGCATGTCCGTTCTAACAAATAATGCTCCTTGTTTCCGCTCAATATACTCACCATATTTGAGGTCGTCACTTCTCATGTGGCAAAAACATTGAAGGGGGCACTTACCACCACCCCCAAAGACAGTACACTCACTCTTCTTGGCACGAAAATAGGATCACTCCTAGTGAAAAAAGGATGCCCTAGGAATGAGCTGCCTCGAGCAACCAACCGACGCGCTCAGCAACGCCATATCATCTGCGTAGCTGATGCTATTCACATTAACGCCACCAACTTGACACCCAACGCGCTGATTGATCAGCGCCACGATCAGTTGAAGAGCTCCGATGAGGTGCGACCAACTTGTCTCACCTCACACTCCAACCTGTACGTCTCGGACAGGTGGCCAGCCCTTCTAAGCCAGTTGATTCCCATACCAACTTTTAAAGATATTCGTAATGTCTCTGGGCAGCTATATATCCTCTAGCTTTGCTAGATACTACATAGCAAATCTAATCGAAAGCCTTAGACAGGTCAATTAAGAACGCATAAACAGGCGTATGTCTCTACGTATAGTATTTGTCAGTCTACCTTAAATAGAAGATTGCACTCTCCGTGGATATTCCCGCTCGGAAACCGAACTGAAGTTTCTGGTGATTATCGAGATCAGTGTTAAGCAGGCTCCAATTGGAATAGGGTGGTAATTGGTAATTTTATTTTTGGGATATATCACCCGTCATAGATTTCAAAATGGTTGCCCGTTTTAAAATCGTCTTTAACAACTGCTCAGACAAGTGACGCAAACACAAGGAGAACAACAACGTAAGGACCCTCGGAGAACCTGCGTAGCGGAGATGTTCGACACTAAAGCTGTTGTGACGAGACGCCTTCCCTTTTACTGCACAGGGGACCTCTTTCGCCGATAACATCTTAAAATCATCTCAGCACGAAACATCGACAACCCCGCCCGGAACAAGCTACGTGCCTAAAGGCGACCCTACGTAGTAGTGCTCCGTGAACGCACTGATGCAGACTGATCTCTCCCTCCACACTCACAGGGGGGTGGGGGTCAGGCCTATAGGTAATTTTATTGGTGCTCTTCCTAAAATTATAATTCTTTTATAAAAAAATAGAAAGAAAGGAAGACGTTAATCTGATCTCAAAGAAGAGACATACTCGAACACTTCACATACAAATATAATAAAAATATAAAATAAAATTAGCACTAATATGAAAAAATTGTTTTAGTTCGTCAGGTTTTAGTAGTAGGTGAACATGATAAACGAGGCACCTGAAACTAGTGTTCAACCAAACCATCCACCGAATGCGTCACAGCTGTTGAGTATCAAATAAACACATATCATAAAAAAAGAAAATAAAAGGTACGCACTATTTCACATGAACAATAATAAAAAAGAAACAAACAAAGACAAAAATTTTAGTAAACAGTTAAAATGAATTAAAGTATACAGCCAACACAAAACAATTGGAACGAATAAATTTACAAAGGTACACATAATACTCACATGCACATAATACTCAGATACGTTACAAAGGTACACATACGTACATATATAGGCATATTTCTATATGATGGATATATTCCCGGCTACATCCATCCTGCGTTGCTGTTCAAAAAGAAAATCCTTTAGTTGTCGGCTAAAAGCTTGTACATGTTAAGTGCTCTTATTGGTGGTGGTAAATTGTTCCACACTTTTGCAGCTGCGTAGCGAAAGCTACCTCTAAAAGCAGCGGTTCTATGTGGGTGCGTTGCAAGCTGCTGAGAGCACTCCTGCGAGCGGTGAGCTAACTTAGTTTGTCATACAAATATGGTGGTTCTTTGCACTTCATAACTCCAAACAGTAAACACGCAAGGTGATGTTTGCGACGCAATGTCATTTTAAGAATAAACTGCGAATTAAAAAACGGCGTGACATGTTCTCGAAATAGTATTGAGTAACAAAAACGAGCGCAAGCGTTCTGAACTCTTTGCGTTAGCTTTGCCGAGCTAATAGGCGAGGTCCGTACACTGTGTCACAATAGTTTAGCTTAGAGTGGACAAGAGTTTCAACTATCTATTCACGAAGCTCTTCGGAGAGGAAGGGTCTTATTCTGTACAGAACTTTAAGTCTCTAGAGGCTCTTTTTTACGGACTCACCCACTTGTTTCTCGTATCTAAGCTGGCTATCCAAAAGTAGTCCCAAATTACGAGCTTCACTGACTCTGACAACAGACTCTCCGAATCTAGTGATGCAGGGAGTCTTCCAATCTGTCCCTCGGATCCAAAAAGCACATATGTAGTTTTCAAGGGATTCAAAATCAGACCGTTTACCTCCGCCCACTTGGCGATTCAGTCCAAATCACCACTTAAACCCCTCAATGCAATTTCATACTCATTAACATGAAAGAAAGCATATAGCTGTAAGTCATCTGCATACATGTGGTAATTGGATTTACTGATGGAGCCAAAAACAAATAAAAATTACAAATAAAATGGGCCCTAGGATGGATCCTTGTGGTACCCACCACCTCAATAAAGTTATAAACGAAGCTTTTGTCTCCCCATTACTAAGCGAAGCTCCACAAATAGTATCCTATTTGTGAGGTAATTATAGAACCAGCGCAGAGCTGTGTTATCAAATCCAAAAAAGCTTGCTTTAGAGAGAAGTAAAGTTGTATTAATTGAGTCAGAGGCGCGAGAAAAATCGAGCAATATAAGAAGTGTACTATGCCTATGGAATGTGTCAGTCGGTTGCAAAACAACTTTTTACAATATTTTTGAAATGTATGGCAAGATGCTAACAGACCTGAGATCTTTTTCATCTACCGGGTATTTTTAGGCAATGGACGCACACCAGCAATTTTCCATAGATCGGGAAATGTAGATGTCACTATCGAGCAGTTTATTATTCCAGTAATAGCTTCAAGAGTATATGGAAGTGTCGACATTAACATACTCAATGTAATATGATCGTACCCTTCAGCGTTAGATTTAAGTTTATAAATAATTTGTGATACATCAGTAAACCTCAAAAATTCAATTTTAAGACAAGATGAACTAAAACGGTTAAATTCAAAGAACGTTAGGGTTGAGTTGTCAGATTTCCTGGAATATTGAAAAAATGATTGTTTATTTTATTCGGGTCTATGAAATGGGACGGGAGGGCTTGTTTATGTTTTTTAGATATGATGGAGGACTTTTAAATTATTCTACAAAAGTTTTGGGTCTTTAATTGTATTATTGCGAAAGTATACAACTTTTTCATTGTATAGGGACTGTATTACTAGTGATTTTAACTCTTTAACCTCCCCACCAAGGTGGGTATTAGAGCTCAGGGGCCTGGGCTTCCCGGTGCCCGGCTGTCTGTACCACCCGCAGCTGGACCGCCTGAACAGCGAGGAGCTCGAACACCTTTACAAGGTGAAAGAGCTCCTCTGCATGCCCGGAGTAGTTGTAGAGGGGTGGAAGGGCAAACAGGGTCCAGCTCAGTGTCACCGATGTCAGCTTTTCGGAGACTCTTCTGCGCATTGCTACCAGGAGATTAGGTGCGTCCGCTGCGGAGGAGTCCATGAAGTCGGGGACAGCCCGCTGCCGAGAGGAGCCACCCCGACCTGTGCCAACTGCAAGGGCCCACACACCGCCAATAACCGAAGGTGTAAGGCCTTCATCAGGGAGGTCAGAGCCCGAGGCATGGCCATTCGCCCAACCATCCCGCCCAAAACCGCTGTGCCGGAGGACCGCCGCTGCGCCCGCGGCTCCGTTGTGGAGGGAGGGACAGGTCGAGTACGGCCCAGGCCCGTCCCTTACCGCCCCGGCCAGTTATAGTCGGTAGCACATTTTGGTCATCATATCTTCCAAGGCAGCTTTAAATTCGGACCTGAAGTTAAGTCCCAAGTAATCGGAGCCCTCGGATACGCCAGGGGTGGTACTGGTGTTCTGGTCTGACATGTAGGGCAGTGCCATGAGCAGGGAACCTTATCTTTGTCAGATAGCCCAACACACGATTTGTGGTATTGGCAAAGGCATAACTCGCATCTAGCGGCATCTGCTGCCGACGAAGAGAGAAACTTCCCGCACGTTTTAAACTTCATAGTTAGTTAGTTTGTAACACACCAGATGGCGTTCTTTATTAATCAATCACACAGCTATATCAGTTCGTAGAGACACTAATAGATGGTGTTCTCTAGACTACTAAATTTAATGTGATATTTATGGCGTTTTGCACACTCCTACACAATGAACCAGTGATCAATACTTCCACGAAAAAGGTTCGCGCACACTACACGCAATATATTTACTTACTGTAACTTAAAAATAAAAAGTATCTTTACCAATTGAGGGTAGATTTTGATGGTAAGCAGTTTCTAATTTATATACTAAGCTTTTGAACATTTTACACTGGATGATTTCACTGGATAACAGTTTTCAGTGCATCCTATACACTATAATATTAGCACGTAATAAAATCTAGCCAAAATACTTAGTTTTTAGTTTTTTATGTTGAGATTAATTCGTAGGCCGTTAAGTATGACAACAGCCGTGACGTCTTACCTCTATCGAATCATGTAGCATTACTACCCGTATTAACCATTCACTTTCACCATTTCATAGGTACATAGTTCATTGATTCTTTTTCAAGAAAATGTGGTAGCAAATCTACGGAGGCGATTTGAATTGCATCTTCAGAGTTGTTTTTTTTTTCCTAACATTCCAAAAAGAATCCACCAAATAAAGGGCAGTAATGAGAACTACCGAAGAAAGTGTATTGTTTTGTGTTTTTAAAGTACCTAAATCCTTTTGTATTTGTAGGTGGCGTACTGGGGCATAAATCTCGACCCTCCGTGCCACATGCTCATACCTTATATTGAAATACTTATAATTACAATTAACATTTTAAAAAAGGAAGAATTAATTAGATTTACTCCTTTTGGAAGTCGATTAATAGCTGTACAAATTTAATGAATAAGACTTTAAAACTAAATATAAAAAAGCACGGAAATTAATAAAGTTACAAATTTAAAAAATAATAATACAATATTAAAAAATCGACTTCACTAAATAAAAACAGGGCCATTTGTTTTATTCGGTATTAACCGACTAAAATAAAAGGGACTTGTAATATATTTCTCCTTTATATTACCTAAAATTTGTTGTTTTGTATTGCTACGCGCTACCTCTTGTACTATTAAAGTTTGCCTCGCTGCGTTACCTCTTGGACTATTAAAATTTGACACTATCAAAGTATGTCCCGCTAGCCAACCGAGTAAACTACGATATGCGTTCAGACAAAAATATTTTAGACTAGCATCACCCCGCGTAAATCGGGTCCTATTATTCGTAGCATCACGGTATATAGCTTCCTTCACCGATAAATGGACTATTTAACAATTGGATTTTTTCAATTCGGGCCAGTAGTTCCTGATATTAGTATGTTCAAAGAAAGCAAACAAATTCCTTAGCTTTATATTATTAGGGTAGATAGGAAAAAACAAAACTTCATGGTGGGTGCGTAATTTATTTAAAGGTTTTCTTCTCCTTCTTGTTTTTTAAGTGGCATGATATCATGCACCTGCCATAAAGAAGTCCACGGGGGGTGGGAGTTATTTTGCTCTTGTTACCTTCAAAATATTTAGATACAATGCTCATGCAACGTTTTAAACATGTGTAAATACTACTCTTGCGGTGGTGATTATGTCTTTTCCTCAACAGGCTAATATTGTTGTTAAGATTCCATGAATCTTTGCCGGGCTCTAAGATTCCTTTCTTCTTCTCTCTTTCTTCTAAAGCACTTTTAATTCTGTCGTTAACTTCATTCCAGCCAGTTCCGAACCAGCCAACTTTGTTATTCATGTGCAATATTTTATTTCTCTTCTCTATTTCCTGCAAAATCAGTGATTGGATTTACTTGGTGCATTATAATATTTACAAATTTGGCGAAATCTTATTTGCATTTTATGTAACTTCTCAGTTTCTTCTGACATGATTTTACCAACTGTTGATGCTCTTAGACTAAAAAACTATTAAGAGAATCTTACCAGGAGAAATCTTTTGATCGCGTGAATTATATTTTTATATTTGTTCTCTCGTGGTCTTGCCGCGTATCCACCGAGATCTCGAACGTTGGGATCAGCTGTAATACACTTTTGAAAAACATAGTTAACTAACAATTCAGTGGACACAAAGAAAGATTTAGTAAGAGCTAGTGTCATATTGCAACGTTTTGTTTTGTGGCGGGTCAACGATCAACCGTATTGTTATTGCGACATATTCTTCAATGTAGCGGCTGACGTGTAGCCTCTTTAAATGTCTTAATTTTAGACAGAGATAGTGATCGATACAATTCAGTAATTATGTCAAGTGTTTCGTCAGGTGAGCCAATCTGCGCAAAGATTTTTTATTTCTTTGCATTCATCAATCATCGCCATTGTTGTGTGAGTGTTAAGATTGGGAACTAAAACGTGTTGAAAGGGTGGATAATGATCAGCTTTATTTAGATAATTCTAGCTACATTGGTTTAATTATTATTATTAAGTATTAATATTACATAGAACGCCGAGCTCTTTCTGTCGCAATTTAAATTAGCTGTATACAATCCGGCCAATCGCTGGCCAGGCACAAAACGAAGCGGCTCTATTTTCGAAAAGGCTAGCCGTAATGTAATACGGCGATTTAGGGAATGCGGCTGCGATATATATACACAAAAACATAGCGTTGGCGATTTCTACAAGAACAAAAGGGTTTATAAGCTTATGATTAAATGATGTTTCGGATTTTTAGAAGAATCTTTAAAATAAAGTAAGCCTTCGCTTGCGTCTCCACTCCAGGCCCAGTGGAGTGATTTTCATTCGGCCGAATAAATCTCAATGTATAGCAGAATTACATGATACCGCCTTAAAGTAACATTTTCGGTGTCGCTTTCGGTGCGGCTTGTGAGCCGATGGCCCATTGGTGTGGAGGGGAAAGCAGAGCAACGATTCAGTATAGGGATTTTGAGGATGTTAATGGAAGTTGGTATCGTTCAAAGGCCCCGGTTGCTCCTTTGCCTTACTATACTATAAGGTTCTGGAGTGGAGGCCGCGTTTAGGGAAACGAAGTGTTGGTCGACCGTTCACCAGGCGGGAAGACGATCTCCGTGCAGTAGCCGGTCCGGGATGCGAGTAGCAGGAGATCGGTCGTCTTAACGTTCATTGGAATAGGCCTATGTCCAGCAGTGGACCGATAGGGGATGATAATTATGATGATTACTATAAAAGAATGTGATTTTTTTCGTGAGATTTTAGAAGTAAGAGCATACATCTAGAATAGGACTAGACGAGGATTTGGCCCTAAGCCGACTGAGCCGAGGGCCACCCTGCGTGTATCAAAGGCTGCGGAGCTTGCCAAAGACTTATATTTACATACCTACACTTCTGTAAGTCCCTTTTTGTAAGAGACAGTGCTGTGCTGCATTGCAGCGGAATTGGGACGGCATGCCCGGGGAGTTACGTCTCGCTCACATGACAACGCCGTAAAACTGTATTGTCGCGCTTAGTGCGGTTTGTGAGTATCCATTGGAGGGGAGGAGGAAAGGTGGACAACGCCTCTGCGTAATAACGCGGATGCCTTTGGGCGTCGGTAGTTGTAAAAGGCACCGATTTCTCGTTTGCTCCCCTATACTATAAAAAGAAAAAAGAAATTCATATTATATACTATCTAGATGCGCCCCGCGGTTTCACCCGCGTGACATGGCAAAATTTAACATTATAAACATTGCCCCATATTACAACCCCCTTTGACCGTTTCGGTGGTCCGAACGTAATGGTTTGAGGTGGGATTACTTTACACGCGAGACAACCCAGAAGAGACAACCCAGAAGGGTCTTATATTGAGGTATTACTATGGCCAGCTATCCTAGAAGGGTCTGATATTGACGTATCACTATGGCCTGCTAAATCCGATCGAGCAATTGTGGGACCAATTGAAACGAAGAGTTAGAGAGAATGAGCAAGGGGTCTACAACCAACAGCTGTATTGCAGCTGATTGACGCTTGGGATGAGATTCCAGATGAAAACGTGAGGAATTTAATCCAGAGTATGCATACGGGGCTTCTGGAGTGTATTGCTAAGAGAGGAGGACAGACTCGTTATTAAAAAGAAGAAACAAAAGTGACAAG
>JAFELO010000714.1:224696-243518 GCA_017140195.1 Eumaeus atala
ATGTTATAATAATGAGCAAAACGTTTTGGAAAATGTTATATAGTCCTATTCATCACTGATAATGTAGAATGATAATCGTGAAAGAATTTTACAAATCGGTCTATTAGTTTCGGAGTCCATTCAATGTAAAGAAAGGAAACAAAGAATCAAATGTTTCCTCTTTAAAATGTTAGTATGGATTAGAAAATTTCCAACTATCCGATCTCCTGAGTGAAACCGATGCGGGTCCCAAAACCTCAAGCTACCTGCGATAATTTTATCGAAGAGTCATAAGCAATTACTGCCGTTCATCCTGACCGCATATTTGAAGATAACGAATGTAGCGGGCACATAAAAAAATGCCCTAAAATAAATACTCACAGAAAATAATGCCAATAAAACGATAGTCTTCAAAAGCGCCATCGCAATAGTATTATGTTACTATGAACGAGTATTATTGATATAATCATTTGTTATTTACTTATCAAATTTAATATGTTGTTAATCAATTGAATCATGCCTACAAGTGAGCATTCATGTAACGCTAGTCGCTACGCAGGTCATTTGAAATTGATTTCACAGTTTTTATGGTGCCCTCGCCCACTTTTCTTCAACCGCAAACCAAAAGACTTAGCAAAACAGACATTGGAAAAGACAGAAGAATTACAATGGGAGTAAGAAAGTGAAAATATAACTACAATTATTATAGTCCTTTATCTTTCTGTTGTCGCAGGGAAACGCATTTACGCGCCTTCATCGACCCTGGGTGGGTAAAGTGCTGTGTGGGACTCGTGGCACATGATAGTGCCGAATACCCACAAAAACCACCGCGAGTGCCATCAGTGCCGCCCTTGGTGAGGTGACCCGGAACGACAATCATCAGGGCACCTCGACGGCTAGTTAGCCCACTAAGGGACCAATTCCACCTCCACAGAAGGGGTTGGTCAGCGCTACAGGACAGCCCCACCGACTTTGGGACAGTGCAGTGGGGTGAGGTTCCCATCCTCGCCCCTTGCCCCGTGCGCAAAAGCACCACCTCTAGGCTACTAAGCCCCACCGCCACGACAAGGCTTAAACCATGGTGGGGACGTTAGCGCAGTCCTGTGGTAAGTACCGTAAGGAGTTGTGTTACAGGTACTAGACAACGAACAATATATTTAATATTTTTATATATTTAAGATTTTTATTATAGAAATACATATAAACATCCATGACGTTAGCGGGACTCGAACCCGCAACCTCTGACGTAACACGCGGACTAACCGCTACGTCACCAACTGAGCCAGCCGGTCATCGAAATTGCTTAAAACCATGTGTGTCCTTTTGAACATTTACAATATAATCATCATTTTTGTAGAATAGGGTTGCAGGTGAGCAATCGGAGCCGTTTTACGACAACCGACGCACACGAACATAAACATAATTATATTACTATGCCGATGCGTTGCCCTATCTCGTTTGTCCCAGTATGTTAAAAAGCTTCGCGATTGAGGCCAGTATGTTTTTTTTTATCAGATGGAAGACATATTACATTATAAAATATATGAAATTGCCTGATTTTGGTTGGCTTATGAAGACGAGAGAATGGGACGGAATCTCATTGATTGTGTGCTCCTTTTACAGAGCTCTACTCCTTTTCTTTTTGTTTAGTAAATTGAGATTTAATATGAAGATCTAATAGGACTATATTCTTCCACTATTGGATATAAGGAATGAAGAACGGTATATGTATATATATAAAGGAGCCTCTGCGTTGTTGTAGGGAGTCTCAGACAACTGCCAGATAACACAGGGTATAACACTCACTTTTTACTAACCCTAATTAATTTCTATGGTCTGTTTCTGATGGGGATTCTATGGTCTGTTTCTGATGACTGTAACAAGATCGTAATGGCACAAATGTATCAAAAAGCTTAACTAAGCTTTTGTATTCCTTTACCCCCTTTTCCTGGTAATAAACTGTAACAAGTGGGTGCCTTTGCCTTAAGCATTACACATTGAATCTTCTGTAGAATTATTCCTGTAACACTTCTAATGTTTCTGTTTGTAACGTTTTAAACCTACTTATACAGTTTTCTATGTTAACGTTTTCTATGTACATCTGACATGACAAGGACAAAGAATTTGAAATATTCGTTTGATATTTTAGGGTGTTTCTAAAATTAAAATTGTATTTCATTTCACTATCTTGAAATTACAAAAATACAGAATTCAATAATTATTAAAAAGTCCCATCCGCAAAAGTGTTTCCTCCTCCTATTCTTTCGCGCCCCCTTCTTATAATAGGAGCTCAAAGACCAGATCCTTCGGTTTAATTGGCCTTGCCCAAGGTGCGACGTGATATAACTACATCCCTTCTCTATCTATACCATCCTATGTTTGTACTGGGCGAATAAGCAAAGTGTAAAATCAATTACATAAAAATTGCATAGCCCAACAATAATGAGACGTGATCAAAATTAACCATGAGATTAGAGAAATAAATAACCAATGACTGGTGAAATGAAATAGTCATTCTTCAGGAGACCATTAAACTTTGCAAATGGTGTTATCGAAGACTATCGCGTTATTGGAATTCACAATTTATTTTGTCACTTATATTAAGGTAATTTATTAGGAATATTTATCTAAATATAATTTTTTTAAAATTTATTTAATGATAATAAACAAAAAAATACAATTGAATATTTAGGGCCGACCGACGCCAGCGGGACCGTTTTAACGCATAATCCAGTCAGCGCCGCTTGACCCTCATAAGTAGTACTTAGACCACAGAGGTCCGCGGGTAGTGCTTGATTACACAGCATGACTTATCTCCTAATTTGAGTGTTACATTAAATATGTAAATTTGCAATACTAAAGACTATATATAGTTTACAGTAACAGCTACAATATTACAGACCAACCTATTGTATACAATCTTAATCTGGTATAACATATTAAACAAAATATCGTGAGTGTTTTACGATATATATGACGATCTCAGTTGGTGACGTGGCGGTTAGTCCGCGTGTTACGCCAGAGGTCCTGGGTTCGAATCCCGCCTAGGTCACGGACATGTAATAAAAATATAAAATTAAATATATAAAATTTCTGAAATTTATAAAAAATATTAAATATATTTCTGTATTATATGTATTGTATTTCTATAATAAAAATATAAAATTAAATATATAAAATTTCTGAAATTTATAAAAAATATTAAATATATTTCCATTGTCTAGTACTACAGGTACTTCCGGTACTATTAACACAGGACGTGGTGTGATAAGTCCACAGATGTTATCATTATGATATTTTTATTATATATACGGAATTCCGTCATTTTTAAAACTAGAAGCGTGAACTTTTTGTCTTCAGGCTTATGTTTATAAATGAATGAAAATTTGTACCAGTCACTATGGAAATTCCACTCCTGTGGATAGTGACCGAAGGTACGCGAGTGAAACCTGTATGCGATGATTTTAATATATAAAAGCGAAATACGACTCGCTGATTAATCGCGAAATCTCAGAAACAATATCACCACTTGAAATTTGCCAGGTGTCCTTTGGGGGTGCTGACCCTAGCCGTTAAGAACGAATTTTACGAAACTCGAACGGGTCGATATTTTTTCGCGAGCGGCGCGTGGGGCTGCTAGTTTCATATTCTAAAGTATTTTTTATAGTTATTAGAAACTAGTTTTGCCGTGGTTTAGTTAAAGTCAGTGTTATATTTCTTTACCCGACTAAACCTTAGCCTCTTCTATATTTGTAACTCCTCCACTGTTCCCGAAGCAGATGCGACCTATCTTTTTAATAAATCTATCAAAGAATACATAAATATATTCAACCAGCAGTGGATGGATGGGGCCTACTAGTGATGATGATTGAAAGAGACTCAAATATTCTAGTTCGCGTCATTTCAAAAATTACAGTTGGTAGACGTGGCCCTCTTTTTTCACTATACCCTAGTGGTATGTCTGTTCAATTCTACATACAGAGTGGATACAAGATAAGTGTTATATCTATTCAGATAATTTTTAAAATTGCCGACATTAGTCGTTGCGTTTGGTTCTCTTTCAGTCTCGAATATTTACTGAATTATAAAATAATTTTAAATATTTTACGAAAGTGTGTTACAGCTGATCCCAACGAGCTTGGTGGATATTACGCAAGACCTCGTGACGCAAACCTTCACAACCATATCATTCACGTGTTCAAAAGACTTCTCCCGGCATGATTTTATCAATAATTTTGTTTTTTGAAATAGTGTATTAAGGGCCTGTTTCGCCGGTCTCAATTATAATCATTACAAACAAAACCAGACAACACTGTAACACTTTTGACACTTAACACTATAAATATTAATGAAATACAATAATCGGAAGAACAGACTATAGGATTTTTTTTTAAACAAAAAGTAAGTAATGATCCGAATGAAGTAAGGCTATTTTTTATTTGTTATATTACAAAAAGTTGACATAAATTCACTAATGATACGTTGATATCCATTGCAAGTATGCTTCAAATAATAACAAATATTAACTTACTTTATAATTTTACATTTTATTGAGGACTTTGTGGCACAATACTCTACTGTGTTATTACTCTATTTTTATAGTGTAGGGGGACGAACGGACAATCGGAGCCTTTCCATGATTACCGACGCCCATGAACAGAAGTAAAATTACTATGCCTGCCTTTTCACCCCTCCCCCTCTCCAATGAGCCACCGCATACTCACAAACCGCACGAAACCCGACACCGTAGATTTACGGCGGTATCGAGTGGGCGAGACGTACCTCCCCGGTCGCGTCGGACCAATTCCGGGCTGGCCACGTCTGCATGTCAGGATTTCTGGGTCGAATGAACATATTTCTGGACCCCTCAGAATGCCCGGCGATCACGCGGCAGACCCCGTCAGCCTGGTTTAGAGCCCTAACTGGCTCTAAACCCAGAGGCGTGGAAGGAGAGTAGAGAGGCCTTTGCTCAATCAGGCTCTTAACAATAATAAAACGTACATTGATTTTGCAGGTAATGGAGTCAAGGAATATTAAATTGAATAACAATTACGATGTTCTCTCACGCGGAACTCCTGCTGATCGAATTGACCACTCAGAGAGCGGCTCGGAGGATAGTATGAAACTCCCGTCAAACATTAACAATCTCTTTAATCGGAGAGGAAGTCATGGCCCTTATCGACCGAGTTCAAAAACCAATGTCGGAGTAATTGTTTGGCCAAAGGATATTAATGATAAGGCCTAGAAACTAATAGCAGTTCAAACGAATTGAATATATTTATAATTAATAGTAATTGTTAAGTTTACTTAGTTTCTACCATATAGATAATAATAAAATTAAGATAGATATGGGGAGTGGCCGTGTTGGTTAATAGCGAAGGAAGATAAGAGCGCAACTATCTTTGTCTGTCTAATTTCGCATGCGCAGAGAAAAATTAATGAAAAAATATATACAGATAGTAAGCCACGTATGCTTTCTCTTTCGACCTAGACGGATGAGTTTTAGCTTCTCTTCTGTAAATAGCTATGCGACCCAATGGACGTAGACCATGAACCTCAGATACTGCTGGAGAGAAGCTTGGCTATTTGTGAAATTCTGAATAAATTAAAATGTTGCGTTGCTCTTACAAATGAACCGTTTTGTCGTCTAAAATGTACTCGATCGATGTATAATTTAGCAAGTAAGAAGAGCATAAGTCTGCGTACCCTGGTGAATTAAAAAAAATGATTCATACGCACAGAGAAGCTAGTCTAAGAAGCGGGCGTCCAAGTCGAAAGAGATAGCAAATATATCTCTATATCACTTTTTTCATTCGCTCGTCTCTGCACAATGTGCATGCGAGATTAGATAGACAAATATAGTATTGCTTTCTCATCTTCCTTCTCTATTAATTAAATCGGACGCTCGCAGTCGCAGCCCCGCATTTGGCTTCCCTGCTCTTCTATATTATCTATCTCTTCACTGACTTGTTGTTCAGTAGTAAGCACATTCAACCAAACAGTTAGTAAACGAGATATGTTATCTCTTTCAACTTAGACGGACGCGTTTTAGGCTGTCTACCCTACTCTATCTATATTATCTCAACGGTGGCAACTCCGAAATACTAGTTAGTCATATATTGAGACGGCTGATGAGTTTAAATGAAAATGAACATCTGGGTATTATCATCTTTTCCAAGCTAGCAGTTTATGCCCATCAAGTGTGTGAATTAACAGATATTTATTGAAGATACCTTCAATAAATATCTGTTAATATGTAATAGCTACAGAAACGTTCTAGTATTTTTAATTTTTCTTATATATTTTTTGTGTTTAATTGTAGCTGCAATTAAAGCGCACCATAGGAATTATTGCCTTACCATACTTATCATATCTATTCAGAGCAATTCTAGTATAAATGTCGCTATTTTTGATAAATTCCTTAATATTTTTACGGGAATACATTACACTTTCTCACAAATATTGACAATAGATAGGAGCCCAACTTTCTTAAATTTGTATCTAATTGACGTAAAAGGGGGCTAGTTTGTATCTCCCTCTGAAACACAGAAATAGTACTATGGTCTATAACGTCAACCACTTTTTTTCTGTTGACACGGGAAAACGCATTCACGCGCCTTTACTAGCCCTGGGTGGGGTCCGGTGGTGTGTGGGGCTCGCGTCACATTATAGTGCCAAATATCCACAAAAACTACCGCAGTGCCATGAGTGCCGCCTTTGGTTTGGTGCCTCGGAATAACAATTCATCAGGGCACCTCGACGGCTGGTCAGCCCCTAAGTGACCGACTCCACCTCGACAGATGGGGTTGACCCGCACTACAGGATAACCCTACCAGCTTTAGGACAGTGCAATGGGGTGAGGTTTCCGTCCTCGCCCCTTGCCACGTGAGCAAAAGCGCTTCCTAAGAAGTTGGCAAAAGAGCAACAGCTCTTTAGTCCCCTCTTCTTACATGGTGTAAAGAGCATCCCCCTCGGTTCAATTGGCTTCGCCTGGCTTCACCCCAGGCTGCTAAACCTCACCGCTACGACAAGAACTAGAACCAAGTTGGGAATATAACGTTAACCGTTAGTATCTCATATTACACAATAGAAACGAAAACAGCTAAAATAAACAAATCTTGCAGTGTTTGTATCTGTTTAATTATTATTTTTTCTGACTTCGCATGCTGCTGAACTGAGTCTGTTTGCGTACCAAGAAATGTGGTAGCCACACTGCAACTAAATAGTCTAAGGTTATTCCTAGAAAAACTGTTGAGTCAACTAAGCCTATATTCTCTCCAATTAAGTAGAACTTCACTTGCCTCACATTAGGCAACGAAAGCAAAATATTGGTATTATTGAGCGCTACCAATGTACCAGAGTAAGCATGTTTAATTTTGTCAAGATTTGTTTTATCTTTTGTGTGTAATAATAAGGATGTATCGTCAGGTCTTTAGATAAAAGTAATAAGTCATATGTATATGTAGATATTCTCATATCTATGTAGACAGGAAAGAAAAAGGGACCCGAAATAGTACCATGTGGTACCTCCATTTCTATCTTTGAGTCCTGGTTATTCAAATGTGATGTCAAGAGACTGGAGGCTGTATATCTAACCAATGTTGCATGCTGTATACAGTCAAAAGCTTTGGATAGGTCACAAAATATGCATAGGCCCTAGTGCATCCTAAGAATCATCCCATTGTGCAAATATGGGACTTAGCATGCTACCTTTTTTTTTGTCAGATTTTCTAATGTCTTTCAATATGCAGTTCACTGCTTCTACATGAGCTCTTTTCGCAGATTTTTTTGTCAGTACATAATTATTGTCATACTTTTACTTTAATACTAAATTACAAAAAGAAGAAAGACTTTGAAATCGGACCAATACTTCTGGAGCTAATTCGTCACTAACATACACACACGTACGCACGCTCGCACGCCCACACGCACACACCCACGAACACACGCACAGACACATGCATCCTACTTCCGCCCGTTCCCTAATGGAATATGCATATATCGGAACGGCAAATATTACAAAAATACAAATTATTCGTCTTTGTCTTGTAATATTGTAATAAAATAGTATAGCATATTTATTATTTCTTAATTATTACTAATAGCAATGTATCTAAAGTGTCTTATCCATAGATTTAGAAAAATACCAATATGCACGTAGTGAGCGTTTCAAAACCGTCCATATAGAAGATGATGGACTGTCAAATTGTGCGCTTTGTAAAAACAACTTAAGCACATGCGCGTAAGGTTGACATTTCATGGAAATATGTTTATTTTTTGCATGTCCTGTAAATATAATCTTCATTGTAAAAACAACTTAAAATCATACCCGTTAGGTTGACGTTGCAAAAAAATATATTTATGTACGGATGCTTTATCTTGTATATTTTACTTATTGATTTTTTATTTAATTTCATGTGGTATCATGTGGTACCGCAGCGTCCTGGGGAACCGCGGCGTCCTGCGCTACCTGGGGGTAATATTTACCAGTTACAGACGTGAATAGCTCCAGAGTAATTCATTCATACTGTTTACTGGGCTGATTGATAACTGGCCGGAACGACGAACTTAAAAAAAAAATAGGCAAACAAAATTTATTACTTTATTATCATATTTTCGAAAATAGAACGCCATATTTGAATTTACTAATAGTATTTATGTGAGGGGACCAAGAACCTTCTCTGACGTAGATTTTCTCAACAATGGAAAGAAACGAAATTCATGCGGTGATAAAGTTTTACGTTTCAAAAGCGAAAACAGCACCCTGGTTGAAATCAAGCAAGACAGTGTTTTAAGTAATACTGCTCCCGCATTGAGTACAATTCACACCTGGGTAACTGATTTGAACGTCGGAGACAGAGCTGCGTAGACGCCAACAGGTCTGGCCGTCCAAATTAGGTCACGAATCCGGGCATAATCAAAAAGATTAAAAAAATCGTTATGAATGATCGTCGCTTAAAGTTGCGGCAGATAACAGAGATGGAAGAATCATTTCCCCTGAGCGCGTTTTTAAGATTTTACACCAACATTTGCGAAGGAAAAAGCTTTGCGCGCGATGGGTGCCACGTTTGCTCACTGTTAAGCAACGTCGAGTGGATGATTCGTCGGTGTGTTTGGCGCTGTTTAAGCGTGATACTGACGTGTTTTTGCGGCGTTATGTACAGTAGATGAAACTTACGTGCATCATTTTACTCCTGAAACAAAATAATAATCTAAGCGGTGGACTGAGAGCGTAGAACTTGCGCCAAACAAAGCAAAAACGGTTTTTCGGCCAGCAAAGTGATGGCGACTGTTTTGGGATTACTTTAGTGGATTATTTGCAAAGAGGAAAAACAATAAATGGAGTTAATTGTGCAAGATTACTGGAAAACTTTTGTGAAGAAGTCCGAAAGAAGCGGCCTCCTTTAGCCAAAAAGAAAGTTTTATTCCACCACGACAACGCACCTGTGCACTCGTCAAGGGTTGCAGTTACCAAACTCCATGAATTGCGGTTCAAATTGTTACTGCATCCCTCCTATTTCTCAGATCTGGCGACTTCCACTTATTTCCGAATCTCAAGAAATGGTTAAGTGGCCGAAGATTTTCAACAAATTATGAAGTCAATGTCGCCGGAGACGAGTATTTTGAGGGATTAGAAAAAAATATTTTATCAAACTGGTGTAACGCATTGGAGAAACGCTGGACTAAGAATCGAGGTAGAAGGAAACTACGTTGAAAACTAAAATTGTTTGAGATAGATTATTAAATTTTTACTTTGTCGTTTTGGATACTTATCAACCACCGCTCGTAAATCCCTACAAAACACACGATCGCTCCCAAATTCAAATTTATAAAACATGTCCTGACTAATTCATAATTCATCATCGCCGAGCATAAGCTGTTAAAATAGAGCAATGATTTAGTAAGTAGGATCGTACTATTCATTACCCGCTAAGGAAGGAATTTTGGAATTTCTACCTCTGAAGGAGTGAAATAGGGGTTGAGAGTGGGTATCGAAGTCCGTCATTTTTTAAGTTAGAGACATGAAACATTATTTTTAGAATTCTGAGTAGGTGTGTATCTGGTATTGGGTATTCCTTATTCTACCCCAAAAGGGGTGAAATGGGGGTTGACATTTCGTACATAGGTTTCTCCGGAAGTCCTTCATTTTTCAAGTCAGAAACATGGAAAATTGTCTTCAGGAATCACAAATAAATTAATACGTACCTATATCGACATTTATGGAAATTCTACTTCAAAGGATAGAGACCGAGATAAGCAAGAGAAACTGCAGGGCGAAGCTACATTATAATAATAAACACAAATAATGAAAAAAATAAAACGGTTTCATTCTTTACATTTAAGATAAACGAGCACAATATCTGCAACATGATGGACTGACGACTTGTATATCATGGCGGGGAGCTTCTGGGTGCAAGTGGTTCGTGGCCGTGATCTATGGCGCTCTACGAGAGAGGCCAATACCCAATAATGGACGTCGTGCGCCTGGTGGTGAGCACTTTCCTGGCGCTTCTGCTTTGAGTTCTTTCCCCAATTGGCCAGAACTCTTTTTGAGGTGTGCCGCTGTTTTTATCCCAACAGGTTCCGATGAAATAAGTTTCGGAAACCCTGGCTTAAAATACGTGTAAAGTGCGAACACGGTTATAAATGACCATGTGATTGGAAAAATAATTAACTAATTAACAAATGACTATATAAATATTATTACTCGCTGATAAGAATATTACATTTTCACGATGGTGCTTTTGAAACCTGTTGTCCTGTTCGCCTTATTCTGTGTGAGTAATATTGTGCTTAATTATATATTACTTCTGTGTGTGTGCTTTTTTGTGGAACGATTTGGTATCAGCCGGCGACCATTAACATCTGCATAATGCAGATGTTGTGTTCGTTTGAAACCAGTTTTGGTAAGAGGTAGTAGCATGTTGTATTGCAGTGGGATTGCGCCGGCACGACCGGGGAGATACCTCTCGCACACATGATAACGGCGTAAAGTGACATTTGTGCGGTTTGTGAGTTGGCGGTGACCAATGGGCAATGGGGGGTCGAAAGGAGAGCAACGCCTCTGTATAGTAATGTACATGGGCGTCGATAGTAGTAGAAAGGGTCTGATTTCTCGTTTGCCTCTCTGTAACAAAAAAAATCTTCCAGTTTGTTTATTGAATTCTATAATCCCACAATTTTCCCGGGCCTGGTGGTAAGCCCAGTAGAAAGAAGCTTGGGCTTAGTGTCCTTAAAAGGCTTTTCTAAAAATAGCAAATATGAGACCACTACATACAATATTCACGATGTGCTTAGTGTAAATATAGGTACAATAACTTCCAGTTTTTTTCTTTGTCTCCTTTGCGGCCATTGAATTATTAGATTATTTTATTAAGTATTGTATGTTTCCTATTGTTGGGCAAAGGCCTCCCCTCAATATGTCCACTTTTCACTACCCAGAGCTTCATCGCGCCAACCAGGCAGGTATTCCCCGAGTTCATATCGCATCTTCTTTTTTGCTTTGCCGCGTTGCATCTTTGAGTCGGGGTCCCTTAAAGTGCAAAGTTTTTCCCAGGATTCGTCAAACTTGCGGCCTATCCGGTTTAGGTCCATTTGAGCTCCGTGGCTTTGAGACCTACGTCACTGATTACTGTGCGTGAGCGCAGTTCGGTGTTTCAGATTCTGTCCAATTTGACACCTAAATACTGCGTTCCATCGACCTGGATATGGCTGATTCTTGGCAGAGCGGTGATCGCGACTGTGAATACCTCCTAATTCTGGAAACTGCTGAACCGCCGGTGTTTTTTGCGCGCTCGACCGCTAACCCCGGACCGCTACATGGAATTTAAAGAGAAGATTGAAATCAGTACTGATTGTTTTATCAGTTTTTTTTCCATGTCAACTTTTTTTTTTTGAGTGATTAAAGCTAATAAACTGACCGGTTATGTGGTACGATACGATTAGTGGTGTAACTACTGATATAATTGTATGTAATCGAATTGTGTCCATACAAGAAATTGAAATGAGAAATGTACCTATCGCAATATATTAGCTGTGGAATTTTTGATAATGATTAATTTGTTTTCTGCTACCTACTGATGTGTGTCGCAATAACATGAACACCAAAGCAAGGTTCCGTTATATACTTATATGTGCAGATGGGTTACGTCAGGATGACATATGGTCCCCACCATGTTTCAAGCCGTGTCGTGGCGGTGGGGCTGAGCAACCTGGGGTGAGCCAGGCGTAGCCAATTGAACCGCGTGAGATGCTCCTTGCACCCTTCCTATATGAAGAGAGGGACTAAAGAGCGGGAAGTGGAGACGCTCGTGTACCTCTCTTATAAGGGACAAAAGAGCAACAGGAGGAGGTGAGCGCACTGGGCAAGGGGCGAGGATTGGAACCTCACCCCATTGCACTGTCCCAAGGTTGGTGGGGTTGTCCTCTTGTGTTGGGCAAACATTCTGTGGAGGAGGCATCGATCTCTTAGGGGACTGACTAGCCGTCGAGGTGCCCTGATGATTTGTTGTTCCTGAGCATCTCATCAAAGAATCCCGTCTTTGATTGGTTGGCTGACGCCACTCGCGGTGGTTTTTGTGGGTATTCGGCACTATCATGTGCCGCGAGCCCCACACGACACTGAACCCCACCCAGGGCCGGTGAAGGCGCGTAAATGCGTTTCCCTGCGTCTACAAAAAAAAGGATGACACGACATGGGCTGTGTGACTATCCTAAGAGATGGACTCTAGCTGAGGAGTGTTAAGTGTACGATGGCGAGCTATAACACACCTCTGAGGTACACACCCGAGGTGTCCTCGGGTCATGGCAACACAGACATCAGCTGTCACAGTTGTCATCACAAGACGGACTATGTAAAAATCTTGACAGAAACATAACAGTATTAAGTTTACGCGAATGAAATTAGTCATTACAATAAAACTATTTTTACGTATTTTATCGCGGTTTATTTGATTATTTATCTAGCCCCACGTTTAAGAAGCTTCACAGCAACCGTGACCATGGTTAAGCTTCTAAAGCGTCGGGCTAGATAAATAATCAAATAAACCGCGATAAAATACGTAAAAATAGTTTTATTGTACAGACATCTATCAGGTTCACGTTACGTGTATCGCTCAGCAAGTGTGCTGGCAGTGTCAATATGTAGGTAATATTAGGTGCATTGTCCGCCTTTTGAATTATTGTTAATACTTTAGTTTTAAAACTAGCTAAATGATGGGTAGTTTTAATTTTTTTTCTATTTTTTTAAAGGGGTAGGGTACGGAACACACAGGTAGCTATTTAAAACTGGTGTCAGCAAAAGTATAATGTACGTAAATCTGTCGGCACGGGGTTGTCATTCAAGATGGTTGCAACCGATTAAACACATGTTACTAACAACATTCATTTATAAGATTAACATTCACTATAAATTCCACAAGCAATATCGGGTTTCCCAGTAGCTCCACCAGGCATTTTCGGCACGCCTTGTGACCTCCCTGTCTTGTATGCTCTGGAAGGCCACGGTACATGTGCTCTTGGACATAGCGCATGACCTCCAGTCCAGCTCCGCGGCTTTGACACCTACGCCAGGAATTTTCGGTGTTTCGGGTTATGTCCTAAAAGACCGCGCTCCATCGCCCTTTGACAATACTGAATTTATAAGTTATTTATATGTATGTTTTGTAAAAGTGTGTTACAGCTGACCCTGATCCCGTCGTTCAGGCGCTCAATAATTATTTGTTCAAGCCACAGGACGTTAATCAACTCAACAGTGTAGTAAGCACACTGAAAAGACTTATCCCGGTAAGATTTTATCAATTATTTTGATTTTTGGGGCATAAAGTAGTGAAGCCATAGGCCTATGACGACGAGCGTCCTTGTTGGTAAACAGAGAAGAAAGAGCTATTAACCAACAGGGACGCGCGACATCCGTACATAGCAGTACAATCTTTGTCTATCTAATCTCTCATGCGAATTACGCATAGAGAAATTAATGTTTTAATCGGCAAGAAAAAAAAATCATGTCCCTGAAATCTCTAAATCGATTTTGTTAACACCAATTTCAGTTTAAAGTTTCATGATCCCAATTTTTTTTGCGATAATCTAGCAAAGCTGGTCGGTTTGGAGAATAGGGAACAAAGATGCTATCTTTGTCTATTTACTTTCGCATGCGCATTGCGCAGGGAGAAAAGAATGAATAAAGATAGACAGGGCGTGTACTACGCAGACAGTCAGACAGTCGCCCGCACAGCGGACACGCCCGAGGTTCTTGACCTCTGGCCGTTACGAGTTTCCATCAATATCATACGGTGTCCATATGATCTGAAATCTTTTACGATACATGTTGCATACTTATCAAATTTTTTATACTTACTTTTTTTATTAAACACTTATACTAAACAGATAAATCTTTGTCACACAATGTAACTCTGCATGACCATTAAGACGACCGGCTGGCTCAGTTGGTAACGTTGCGGTTAGTCCGCGTCTTACGCCACAGGTCGCGGGTTTGAATCCCGCCTAGTCTACTACCTAGCCGCCTATGTTTATATATGTTTCATATGTATTTATATAAAATGTATAGAATTTCTTCAATATATATATAAGAATATTAAATATATTTCCGTTGTCTAGTACCTGTAACACAAGTCCTTACGGTACTTAGCACAAGACTGGGCTAACGTGGTGCGATAAGTCCACAGATATTATTATTGTTATATTATGACCAATAATTGTCTACACAACCAAATATTGACAAATTTAGCAGGCATGGGAGTTGCTTAAGAAGGAATTGAAGAACAAACGAGACCCTGGGCCAGTCGCCACGCCGTCAAATAGAATTGACTCTGGTGGCAGCTCGGAGGATAGCTCGCCTGATGATGGAAACGAACTACGAGCAACACATTACAACCGCTATCGAATGGACGAAAATTTTTATCAATGTCGGAAACAATGCGTCAGCAAGGTGAACATGCATTGCTCTGTGAGTAACAATTGCGATTTGAAGGAACTGGATAACTTAGCCACCGACTGTTTGAGACTTTGCGGCCATGTGAGCAATGCGAAAGCGCGTGGCTTTTTGTGAAATTCAAAATAAATGGCGCACCAACGCGACGTGGTGTTTTTTTTCCTCTAATGAACCTTTTCTCGATTATTTTTTTCTTATAATACAGTGGGACAAACGAGAAAACGCGTTACTGCCTTCTCCCGCCCCCCAACTAAGGGGCCACCGGCTACTCGCAAACTGCACGAAACAACGGCACAATTCCGCTGCAATGCAGCATAGCCCTCCTACTATATATCAAAAACAGATCCATTGCTTATAATCACGCGGGGGCTACAAAATATATAATAATAATATAAAGCTGAATAGTTTGTTTGTTTGATCTCAGGAACTTCTGAATTGAATAATTCATTTTGTGTTGAATAGTCCATTTGTCGTGGAAGGATGTAGGGTATATACAATGACTCTATGACAAATAGGACCGGAGTTACGCGAGCGAAACCGCAGGGAGACGATATACACTATAACCTCCTATACACCGGAATTGGGCTGGCACGACCGGGGAAGTACCTCTCGCTCACATAATACCGCCGTAAAGTGACATCTTCAGTGTCGCGTTTCGTGCGGTTTGTAAGTAGCCGGTGACCCATTGGGGGAGGGAAAGGGGGTAACGCATCGGCATAGTATATATACGACTACCGCCGCCCATGAACATCCACGTCGTCGTAAAACGGCTCCGATGGCTCGTTTGCGGGGGGCAATATTTATTCTATTAAAAAAAATGCGCGGATGTCCCTACATCAATATTATCAACGGTCAAATTTGAAATCCATATTTACAACACACTCACCGAGTTCGTACAGCTTCTCAACAATCTCCTGTATGTAGATCCAGATAAAAAATATGGACTCCAAGTTTCAAAGTTTGTCAACTTTTCATTTTTTTTTTTACGTCTTGGCGACGCTATTGCACAAGTTTGACAATGTCAGCGGTAAACCGTATTATCTATATACGCATTTCATAAATATAATTCTAAATGTTTATAGCCCCAATGAATGTGGGTGTTTTTGTGTATAGATATAGAAAAAATGTTAAGGTATACATTGAGCGCCTCAAACCGTCCTTACAAAAGATGTGCAACTGTCAAATTATGGAAAAAACAACTTAAACACTTGCGCGTAATGTTGACATTTCAAGGAATATGTTAAAAATTTTCACACATTTTAAATGTAATCTGCATTGTAAAAATGACTTAAATGTAATCAATGGCAAAGCAATGTCCACCTAATGTGTATGACACGTTAGGTTGACATTGCAAAAACATAGATTTATGTACAATCACGAATGCTTTACAAGGAGAGTTGAATGTGAAATCGTACATCTTGTATTTTTGTAAATCGATAATTAATTGATATTTACATCCATATTTTGTAACATGGCAACATTACTTTCCCATATATCACATAAGTAGCATAACCGCGCGGTTTCTTCAGCGTAACTCGTCGCGTCATAGATTTCTTCGCCACGATTATTCACCACTAAAATACTTTTCAATTCTGTACAGTAGTACCAGGGCGTTCAAACAATCAAACAAACAATTCATCTTTATATTCTTAGTTAACACATTTGTGTTTAGTGTCGTTTAAAACTCACAGGTAACTACAATTATTTTGACTACATAATATTCATTCGTTAATAAACACTAACGTTTTATCAGTCCTAGTTCTAAAAGTCACCTGTGCGGAACATATTATAGTGCACAAGTGTTTGTGCGGGCACATTTGCACTCTCTATGCCTTCAATGCGATGCGTGGGTCTTCTGCGCTGGTTTCCTTATTGGAAGCGCCCGCGAAGATGGCGGGTCTAGGTGAACCTCATGGCCCGGGTCTGATCGCGAGGGGCAACTACCCCTTCGGTGATGGGGTAACCACTGGTGGAGAAGTGGGTTGTTGCGCACCTAGGTGCGGAGGCCGTATGCCCTGAAGGTGCGGTTGGGACCGAGACCTGCTGACCTGCGCATGCGGGGTAGTCCATGCCCTCATGCTCCTATTCCGATGGGACCGGAGAGAAACCAGGTGCAGGACCGACTGCTAAACGTGTCCGAGGAACGGGGATGTCACACCGCCAACTTCCAAACTCCGGACAGTTATTAATTTGAAAAATCCTAATAGCACCTTTTGTATAGTCCGACAAGGGATTGGAACTTGGGACCTCACGTCTCTGTCGGAATATGCTCACCACTAGACCACGACGCAGTTGCAGTGGTTCAGTATCTGTAATATGAATAATGTGCGTGCATGAGGATAGAACAGTTAGGTATTTTATAACTTGCTCGTACTTGGGTAAAGCTACCAAAACATAATGTAAATGATTTGTGTTAATATTTATTGTTATCATCAATATTCCACCAGAATAAGCCTCAAAGATTGCGTAAATAGTTTAAATAAATAAAAGGCACATAGTTTTTCTTTATAAATTTTTATATAATATAATAACAACAAAAGTATCTCCTTGCAGTAGCCGGTCCGGGATGCGAGTACCAGGAGATCGGTCGTCCTGACGTTCATCGAGAGAGGCCGATGTCCAGCAGTGGACCGATAAGGGCTGATAATAATGATGATGTACCAATAATTTAATCAACAAACAAAGTACTGAAATTATTTTCACATAGACATTGCTGCTATGCAGACAAATACCCATAATAGAGACTGGCCAACTGTGCAGTACTTATTACTGTGTACAAGTGTGTTCAGATACAAATGTGTGCGCCAGGCGCAAGTGCACTCCCTGTTCCCTCGTTCTATTCTAATGGGACTTTGGACTGTTGTTAGAAATTAAAAAATCCCAATAACACTGAGATGCCACTCGAACCTAGGACCTCGCGACTGTGGTTGAACATGCTTACCACAAGACCACAAAGTAAGCTATGGTCACAAGTCTGTGGTTTGTCACCCCTGAGAATACCAAAATGGCTCCTCAAGTTACTTCGAGTTGAAAACCTCTGATCACACAACGCACACTTGAACGGCTTATCACCTACATGTGTCAATTTGTGCGTTCTGTTCTGTTCTCAACTGAGTGTTAAATGTGAACTTTTGCTCACACACATCGCAGCTAAGACCCTTCTCCCCGCTGTGCACTGTTATATGTTTTTTCAAGTTACCATTCTGCGAGAATGACATATTGCATATGTCGCATTTGTATGGTTTATCGCCTGTGTGTGTCCACTTATGTTTCTTTAAATCGCTGTTACGTGAAAATCATGTCACAATCTGGACAATGGATGTGTAAGGTTTTTCACCTGTGTGTATTCTATCATGCACCTTTAGTACACTCATGAAAGTAAACGTCATGTCACACTTTTTACAATTATATCTTTTTTCCCGTAGACATTTCTTGTTATCGTTATTGTTAATATGCTTACGTAATACTCTATTATTTTTCCTATTTATTAAGCTTTCAGCTTCATTTTTATCTCTTTTGTTTTTAGGATTTACATTATTATTATTATTATTATTATTATCATTATCATTATCGTTATCATTATCATTATCATTATCATTATTATTATTATTATTATTATTATTATTATTATTATTATTATTATTATTATTATTATTATTATTATTATTATCATTATCATTATTATTATTATTATTATTATGTATGATCACTTCACACAGGTGGAAGTTTTCCTGAGTAAAGATATAGTTTCCAAAGAAATTTCGGTAAAAGCAAACTCTTTGGGTATTTTAGTGAAAATAATAACCCATCCTTCGATTTGTGCAGTTTGGTAGGTAATAAAATTCTAAAAGTCTTTATACAGACTTAGTTATAAATTATCAAAACATAAATAA